>JAGFNQ010009852.1:0-216567 GCA_024364735.1 Boesenbergia rotunda | reverse complement strand
CATCTTGTTATAAGAACTACGACAATGAAGCTCAAAGCACTTAATTCGAATTTTTCATAACCAACCATGTGAATGACATTTTTCCTGGTCATGGGTTTGGAGCACCAAATATCAACCTCCCATGTTGATAGATGCTCCCCCTCAAATAATGCTTATACAATTCGAAATATGGAAGTTTTAGGTACCCAAATTTGAGACCTAATGACCTTTCAATGAAAGACTTTGACACCCATGCCTTAGTCATTTTCTTTCTAGCTTTGAACCATAGAATTATTTTGTGCTCTAAATTGGGTTCTTGACATTAAAGATATGACACTAGATTCTTTAGGTTGGTAACCCAAACCAACCTTGTTGTAAGCGCCTTTTGTAAGTTTAAGATCATATCTAGGGTTTGGAACTTGTTGAAAATTTCTCAAGAATATTCTTGAGGGTTTTCAATTTCACCCTTCAAGCCCTTATTTCATCCTCAAGATTTTAACATGCAAGTCATCCATTACCTCATCCTTAGAGGATTTCTCATGAAAATCATTAATATCCTCCACCCTAGAGGATTTCAATTCTTCTACTTCCAATTTCAACAATTTAACTTTGTTCTTGGATTTTTTAAGCAACCTAGCTAGACATGCAATGGTTCTATAGTACTTATCTAACTCGGGAGAGATTACCTCTTCATCATCTGAAGATGATGAAGGCGCGGTTGGGTAGCTTGATTCGTCTCCACTCTCCTCTTCATTTGAATCCTCTATGGCCATGAGGGCACGGTGATGAGTGTACTTCTCCTCCTTCTCTTCTTCGTTGATTTATCCTTCTTCTTCTTTAACTTTGGGCATTCATCCTTGTAATGTCCTTTCTTGCTACACTCATAACAAGTAACATTAGACTTATCAATTTTAACTTCACCCGGGTTACCTTTACCCTTGAGGCGCCGGCTCTTCCTCATCATCCTTCTAACAAAGTTGGTCATCTCAGAGGAAGAAGACCAGCTGCCCTCCTCCTCGGACTCGGATGAGGATGAAGATGAAGAGACTTCCTTCTCCTTCTTCTTCCCCTTCTTCTTCTTCTTGTTGTCACCTGCCACTAAAGCAATACCTTTCTCTTTTGAACTTTTGTTAGAGAAATAATGTAGTTCCATTTCACAAAATAGATCTTCTAACTTAACAAAAGATAAATCCTTGGACACCTTGTAAGCATCCACCATGGATGACCACAAGACGTTCCTAGGAAAAGCTTTGAGGACATACCTTATAAGATCTCGGTTCTCTACCTTCTCATTAATAGAGTGGAGACCGTTGAGGATTTCTTTGAATCGTCCATGGAGTATGCTTACAGTTTCATTCTCTTCCATGGACATATTTTGGAGTTGGCTGAGAAGGAGGTCCTTCTTGGCAGTCCGGGTGTCTTGAGTGCCTTCATGGAGCTCAATGATCTTGCTCCATAGGTCTTTAGCACTTGTGAAGGGACCAACCTTGATTAGTTGGTCTTTGGTCAATCCGCATTGCAAAGTTACCACCGCTTTCGCATCGACTTCACCTTTCCGGATTTGATCTGCCGACCAACTTGAGAAGTCCATCTCTTTTCCCTCAGCATCTTTAGGAGTTGAAAAACCTTCCTTGACAGCAAACCACATGCTAAGGTTGGTTTTGAGGTAAAACTCCATCTTCGACCTCCAATATGGAAAATCAGTGTCGTCGAAGAGTGGAGGTCGGCTGGTGCTAAACCCTTCTCTTCCCATGGCCATCATTGTTAGCTCCCAGATGTTAAGCCGTTGAAGTAGAACCCCAAGCTCTGATACCACTTGTTGGAACTTGGATGGCTAGAGAGGGGGGGTGAATATAGCCAGACACTCAAATCGCTCCTTCTTTTTTGAACTTTCTTTCTGTGATCAGATTAGAGCCTCATTCTCGGTGGAGAAACCTCTCCACAGATCTCACGGATGATTGAACTTGAGTACAAGAGATCACACAAGAAGGAACGCTCACTCTGATCTCACAGGAATGCAACAAGAACACTTAAGCACAAAAGCAACAGGGAGCTCGACACAGCCCAGCTAAACTCCTCAAGTTTCTGTCTATTCGCCCACATCGCTCCTCTGCTTCCAGCTTTGTCTTAAGCTTCCTCTCACCATCACTAGCTTCATCAGCATCCACTGAGCCAGCCTGAACCCATTGACCTCCTTGAGCACTCAGTCCACTGAAGACGTCCTCTCCAGCTGAGCCTCCGTCAGTCGCCAGCTGCTCCAATTGCCGTTGAAACCTGAGAACGAGAAACAACCAAACCTGCTCAACGGAAAGCCTCACATTGAACCTCGTTGAGTGTTTGAATCACCTGCTATCAACTGTACACTTCAACAGAGGCTTAGCAAAGCATATCACAAAGAATCGGCAGTGTATCAGAAAAAGCACAGAGAAAACAGACGCGATCAAAGCGTCTGACAGTGATCAGAGTGAACCCTGATCGGTCACCAGACCGATCAGAGTCACTCCTGACCGATCAGGCTCCATCCTGATCGGTCCACAGTAGGAAACTGGGAAATCGCGGCAGATCAAGATCGGTCACCGGACCGATCCACATGGTTGATGGGATTCCCAGCTCTCGCGGCCAACTCCCCCTGATCGGTCACCAGACCGATCAGGTTGTGGCTTGATCGGTCTGGGGACCGATCAGGGAACTTCCTGACCAATCAAGATCCAACCTGATCGAACATAGAGAGGAGCTCGCGACATTTGATCGTTCACCAGAACGATCTGAACAGTGTTCCAGATCGGTCACCAGACCGATCAGGAGCCGAACAGTAGGGTTCCCAAACTCACTGTATGCTCCCTGATCGGTCACCAGACCGATCAGACACAGCTGGATTGGTCACCAGACCGATCCACGAGGGAACTCCATGCCAACTTCCCTAATCAGTCACCAGACCGATCCAGGCAAGGTCAACTCCACTCTAAGTCACGAGAACAAGCTTCCAGCCCTTCTCTGACTCGTTCTTAGTCCCCCAGACCAAGACTCCGTGCCCAGTTTCACTCACTGGGACTTCAACTTAGACCTCCAAGCTAGGACCTGGCTTCACTCACCAGGATTTCATCCAACCTGGCTTCACTCACCAGGACCCGGCTTCACTCACCGGGATTTCAACCTAGTTTCACTCACTAGGATTCCAATCACCTGGCTTCACTCACCAGGACCCGGCTTCACTCACCGGGATTTCAACCTAGCTTCACTCACTAGGATTTCCATCACCTGGCTTCACTCACCAGGACCTGACTTCACTCACCGGGATTTCCAATCAACCTGGCTTCACTCACCAGGACCCGGCTTCACTCACCGGGATTTCAACCAACCTGGCTTCACTCACCAGAACCCGACTTCATTCACCGGGATTTCCAATCACCTAACCCTCCAAGCTAGGAATTTTCACACCTAGCCCTCCAAGCTAGGACTTTTTCACACCTAACCCTCCAAGTTAGGACTTTTCACACCTAGCCTCCAAGCTAGGACTTTTCACACCTAGCCCTCCAAGCTAGGACTTTTCACACCTAACCCTCCAAGTTAGAACTTTTCACACCTAGCCCTCCAAGCTAGGACTTTTCACACCTAGCCCTCCAAGCTAGGACTTTTCCACTGCCAGCATGCGATCTCCCAATCCACCTGGACTTAATCCAAATTCAACCAGACTTAAATCAAACTTAAATCGGTGTTAACACCAAAACAACAATCAGGGTCAGACTGCATCAACAATAAGGTCCCCTCTACACCTTTCTCATCCGAGATTGTCCAAGACCCCATGCCAAAGCAGTTCCGCAGGCCAGGGATCCCCAATTATGATGGGAAGATGGATCCAGAGGATCATGTTTGCAAATTCGAGGATGTCGCACTCCTGTACTAGGGGTGAAGTGTCAGGTGTTCTTAAACACCCTGTCCGGAGTGGCCCAACGGTGGTTCCAGAGGCTGCCGCAGGGTTCCATCAACTCATTCGCGGAGTCTCGGACAACCTTCCTTCACCATTTCGCGAGCAATCGTCGCTACCCGAAGACGACACTTAATCTATTTGCCCTCAAGCAGAAGCCTAAGGAACCACTCAAGGAGTACATCCAGAGGTTCAACCAAGTGGCGCAAGACGTGCCCAGTGCAACATCAGAGATACTCGTCAATGCCTGCACCCAAGGGCTCACTGAAGGGGACTTCTTCCGATCCTTGGTAAGGAAGCCCCCCCCCCCCACCAGTTTCAATGATTTGCTGAGATGCTCCGTCAAGCACGTCAATGTGGAAGAAGAACAGTACGCCCATCGCAAAGATCCTGTCGGAGCCCCCCCCCCCTCCGATGGTTCCCCGATCAGACAAGAGGGAGCCCCCGGCCCCAGCCCGGGGAAAGGAACTTCACCACGGAAGGACCAGTGGGCTGGTAGGCGCCGGATGGTGGAGACGGTAGACACCGAGCGACCAGAACCATCACCCAGGTACTGTAGTTACCATGGCAACTCGACACATTCCACTGAAGAGTGTCACGCCTTGAAGAAGAAGTTCGGTGAGGAGGCAGACACCAAACCTCGAAGAAAGTGGAATAAGTCAGGGTACTGCAGAAGGTCTCCAAGGCGAAGCTTTTCTCCTCGGCGACAGCATGGCGGGGAAAACGAGGCCCGACCTCGGTCTCGATCACGATCGCGAGGTAGGAGTCAGGGGCGCACACCCCGAAGATTTCTCTCCTTAGAAAGAGACCCCCAGAAGGGCAAGGCCCCCATGCGTGGTCCGCCCTTGGGCCATGTGGGAGTCATCTCCGGAGAACCTACTGGAGGGGACTCCAACCGGGCAAGAAAGTCTTATACCCGGCGATTGGAAAACTACTCCATTAGGACGAGCCAAAGTCAGGAACCAGGCCCTACAATATCTTTTGGGTCATCCGACCTTGAAGAAGTGGAAGCTCCCCATGAGGACGCCTTGGTGATCGTAGCTCGCATTGCCAACTATGAAGTGAAGCGCATCTTCGTGGATACGGGGAGTCCCGTGAACATCCTGTATAAGGCGGCTTGGGATAGACAAGGATGAACTGCTTCCGGTCTAGACCTCACTATTTGGTTTCACAAGGTATCGAGTACAGCCGGTAGGGCAAATCACCTTGTCACTCTCATTGGGCAGCGACAGACTCGAAAGAACCTGGAGGACTCCTTTCTTGATCGTGGACGCGCCCTCCTCCTACAATGTCATCCTGGGTCGCCTAGCGCTCAGCACTTTCCAAGCGGTGGTTTCTATTTACCACCAGAAGATAAAACTCCCGGTAGGCGACCGGGTGGTTGAAGTCTGAGGAGACCAGCTGGTGTCTCGGCGGTGCTACAGCGGAGAGGTCAGAACCGAGTCTAGGAAGAACCCGAGGGACCTGGAAGACTAGCTGTAGGAGAAGGACAAAAAAACTCGGGAGGTCCTGGCCCGACAGCGGTCTCGGACCCTTCTGGTCTCGGTAAAAGTTGAGCTTTATTTTGAGTGTCTGTGTGTGTATCTCTGTGCCATTGCAACAAAATCAAGTAATAGAGGGATATGTTTTCCTCAAAACAACAACAACGCACCACCGAGAAATTAAAAACCCTAATACCTCGCTGTGCAGCCGATGCCCGGGATGCTTAGGCTTCGTCTGGGACGTACGCGCCCGCCAAGTATCCAAAACCCTAATATCTCGCGGTGCAGCCGATGTCCGGGGTACTTAGGCTTGGCCTGGGACGTACGCGCCCTACCAAGTACCCAAAACCCTAATACCTCGCGGTGCAGCTGATGCCCGGGGTACTTAGGCTTGGTCTGGGACGTACGCGCCCTACCAAGTATCCAAAACCCTAATACCTCACGGTGCAGCCGATGCCCGGGGTACTTAGGCTTGGTCTGGGACGTACGCGCCCTACCAAGTATCCAAAACCCTAATACCTCGCGGTACAGCCGATGCATGAGGTGCTTAGGCTTGGTCTGGGACGTACGCGCCCGCCAAGTATTCAAAACCCTAATATCTCGCGGTGCAGCCGATGTCCGGGGTACTTAGGCTTGGTCTGGGACGTACACGCCTTACTAAGTATCCAAAACCCTAATACATCACGGTGTAGCCGATGCCCGAGGTACTTAGGCTTGGTCTAGGACGTACGCGCCCTACCAAGTATCCAAAACCCTAATACCTCGCGGTACAGCTGATGTCCGGGTACTTAGGCTTGGTCTAGATGTACGCATCCGACCAAGTATTCAAAACCCTAATACCTCGCGGTGCAGCCGATGCCTGGGGTACTTAGGCTTGGTCTGGGACGTACGCGCCCGACCAAGTATCCAAAACCCTAATACCTCGCGGCGCAGCCGATGCCCGGGGTACTTAGGCTTGGTCTGGGATGTACGCGCCCGACCAAGTATCTAAAACCCTAATACCTCACGTTGCAGCCGATGCCCGGGGTACTTAGGCTTGGTCTAGGACGTACGCACCCGACCAAGTATCCAAAATCCTAATACCTTGCGGTACAGCCGGATGCTTCATGATCTCCCGAGCGCCCGAGATAGGTAGGCGCTGCGGAAGTAGCCTGCCCGACCAGGGGAACATAAGCAAAACGTTCAAAAAAAAATAGGCATACACATACACAGGGTAACAAAAATATTACTTTATTTATATAAAAAAAATACAGAGAGATCAACATCTCAGAGAATCATCAAGATACAATTAGAGAAAGCGATCTTCTACTTGGACCTTTCTCTTCTACAGCTCAATTCCTGAAGGGACTCCAGGCTCGGAACCACCTTCTAAATACGCAGTGTGCGGAAGCCCGTCGACAGGGCCCTTGAATCTTTTTCCACCTTCCAGGTACTCCATCCGAGTAGGCCATGATGGAGGAGGACGCTTGAGGTAACACATGGGTAGGTCGACCCCATTCTAAGACCCCCTTTCTGCAAAGATGCGGCCGAGTACAACAGTCAAAAGGCAGAAGAGGGGGAGCAGTGACTGCAATTTCTCTCCGGAGCGTGTAAAGACGCAACGAAGAATTGCCTTAACAGGAGGGGAGGGGTAGCCGCGGCAATTGGTCTTCAGATATGGGATCACAAAAAGAAGAAAGAGAAAGGGAAATGCCAACGGTTATAGCCCCCCCTGCTCTTGGTGACGACGCATCCCATAAACACCATCCCCCGCCCAAAACATGGGGAAAATGAGGATTCGGAAAAGGATGGCGCTTGCTGGCGCACCACCACGGTCCGATCGGGAGGATGACTCATCTCTCTCATGCCCCCTAGCGGGCCATGTAATATCTTTTCTAAACTCCTCAGATGACCCAGGAGTCCCACGTCCGCCAGGATCTTCAGCGAGACCCCAGACATCATCTCCACCATGCTCCCCAGAAAAAATGGTGAAACAAAGACTTCCCCCTTCGCGAAGCTCTTCGACCAGGAATACTCCCCCAGCTTCAGCATCAACAACTGCGGCCACAGGGGGCAAGAAGAGCGTTGGCATCGCGCCAGGAAGAAGGAAGCAAGCAGATGGAAGGGTTGAAGGAGGAGACGGTGCTCCCCTCTCCCCCCCTATTTATATTAATGGTTGCCTCCCCGTGCAGTTAATGCAGGGAAGACGCAGGAACAACAACAAACACCAAAGCCTCATTTCAGCCAATGCGCCCATGCCGCACCTAGTGACCCGTGACTCTTTATGAGTCCATTCAATAAGATTGCGTATAATGCGGAGGCGATGGTTCGGGAGTCACCCGCACACTCCAGAAGGAAATATTGGCGGGGCCCCACCATGGACATATATGCAGACAGGGAGCTTCGACCTATAGAATCGTCAAGGGTCCAACACCCAGAATCAACCCGAAGCAAACAACTACCTACCAATTCGTCAAGCCCGTAAAGCAAAGGCACGAGACACATCGAGCAAAGGCACATGCACAAGAAAAAGTGAAGATGATCACCCTAACTCAAAATTGTTACAATGGGGCCTGGCCCCTGGTAAACCTAGGGTCCTACAGGTCCGCATCCTCACAAGAGCGACCCTCTCTAGCTCGGCTGACATTTATAATTGCGAGACAGCATCGGGAGGGTAAGAGCTGGTCCTTCTTCAGTGATCGATAGCCCCGTGGAAGCCCTGCTGCAAACGCTTCATCACCTGGTCGACCACGATGGTACGGAACTCATCCTACTCCAAAAACTTCGCCTTGAAGCCTGACTCGGCCTCCTTAGAACTAGAAGCTTTGGCAACTTGAAGGGTAAGGAGCTCAGGCTCAGCAACCTCGTAAGAACTCCTCAGCCATTCTAGCTCGGTAAACATCTCCGCTTGCTCGGCTAAGACCTCTCTGAGTCTCTCCGACGTGGCCTGCTCATCCGCCCGAGCTTGCACCAAGTCATCCTCCAAGACAGACGCGCGGTCGGTAGCCATCAGGAGATCAAACTCCTTCTGACCGAGCTGGTACGCCTGATCCTGACTGTGCGAGTTCAGCCTTTTAGACGAGGCTACCGAGAGCCAAATATTACCCAACAACTCCTTTTCTCTCGCCTGGAGTTGGTCTCTCTCCTGCATCACCTGGAGCAGGTCCTCGGTAACACTCACAGCTTTCTTGGACGTCAGGCGTTCTCTGTGCTAGGAATTTTGAAGAGTCTGCTCCTTGTCTTGCAAGAGGTTCATCAGGTGCTCGACCTTTGCACAGAGAGCTCTGCTGACCCCCGCCTGCATCAACCCTGCCCGATGCTCATGGTCAGCTGCAGCCTCTATCCTCAGGGCCCGGCGGAACAAGGGTTCAACTCGGAGCCAGGAATACAGACCCCGGCCAGCAATCACGCACTCCTTAGCTGCCTGTCATTGCGCCAGGAGGTCAGACACTAGGCAAAGAGAACATCCAATACAACAGTAATTTGTACCTTCAGAAGGATCTCTCGGAGAGTGGTTAAGGGGCCCGCCGAGACTCTTACGGCTATCCCTCCAAAAGTATTCGACGTGTTATCCTGCCACAGTGAGCCCGAACGAGGAGGGAGTCGCTCGATGGTCGGGGCTTCAGGTGGCAGACTGGAGGGGCCAGAATCGTCTTCCTCGGAGCTAGAGGTCCCCTCAGACACGACCCCCTCGGTCGGAACCTCCTTGAACTGCACGGGGGGAAGGGAGGGAAGGATTGCATGGAAGCCTCCAACGCTGCATCCAACTTCTTCCTTAGTCGGTCCAGTCTCATCCGGTATTGAACACGCAACACCTCCTTACCCTCGGGAGATATAGCCAGATCGATAGGGCTGGAGGAAGGCGCTGGGTCGACGGCCTCCGGGGCAGGGACCGGCGGAGCAGGTACAGAGGCTACTCCCTCAGCAGGTAGAACCACTTCCTCGGGCACCGAGGGAAGAGGAGAGGAGCGTGCAGAACACAGCTTTTTCCAGTTAGGGCCCAAGCCCTTGGGGAGCTGCCTCTTCTGCCACCCAGTAAACCGGACTACTGAAGGAACAATAGGAGGGGAGATCCCCTCGCTAATCCCTCCTGGATGGATAGTCCTTGGGGAGGAGCCACCCCCAGAGGAAGGACCCTCCACAGGGTCCACTTATTGATTAAAAGGCCCTCGGCTCGCAACCGTTGGGGATGTAACAGTAGCTACTACCCTCTCGGGTGAAGCAATCCCACGGGTCGAGACAGTAGTCCCCTCCGAGGACTCGGTGGGAGCAGGAGGCGCGTCCAGAGCGACCGGGGGAGGGTTCAAAGCCTCCTTATTGGCATCCTCCCATCTGATGAGCCTTCCCATCACCTTGGCAAACATGACTTCCTCTGCAATGGCCAGACAAAAAAGAACATCAGTCAGAACTAATGGGCATTGAAGAGAAAGACGAACATACTAAGGGTGGGGCTGATTCGCGTCATTTTAGGGCTAAGGCCCGCCCGGTACATAAGTTCTTCATTCTGAACCAGCCCCGAGCCGCTGAATTCCATGCCGGAGAGCACCTTCCTAGCATGCTGGCACACGGGGCTATGAGGGAACGCCTCTAATGAAGGTGGAGTCGGTAAATCCTCTATCCAACACAGAGGATTAAAGGGCAATGACGACAGTCGAATGAAGAAAAACTTCTCCTTCCATCCTTTATGCGAGGAAGGGAACCCTCCAAAAAACCTATGGCCCGGTCGGGCTACGAAACTAAAAACCCCTCTAGACCCTTTTGGGACAAAGAAAGAATGAAAGAGTTGAGGGGTCAGAGGGAGATCAAAAAGTTTGAAAATGATATACGCCCCTCCCATCTAGGCGAAGACATTGGAGGCCATCTGGTGAAGGGGGATACCAAAATAGAAAGCTGTGTTCATGAAAAAAGGGGGAATAAGGAAACGAAGCCCTAACCCCATCTGCCCTAAGAAGAAGGTCAACATGCCTGCAAGGGGCTCCACGGGTGTCTGGCCCATGTTGGGGATGACCATCGCCAACTCGGCCGAGACGCCGTAGGCCTCAGTGGCTGCCTGCAAGGCCTCTGGTCTCACTCTCGAGGAGGCAGACTCATACCATTCTACACGATAGCCTTCCATGATCCCTAAGAAAGAAGACAAAAGAGAGACAAACTACTCACGCGCAAAAGAAGCTTTACAAGAGAAGAAGACAAAGTGCACCCAGTCGCCGAGTCAGAAGTGGGCCTAACGCCTGCATCTTCCCCTCTTATACCCAGGCAGCCGCCTGCCTGGGCGCAATGGGGAAGAGACATGTGGAAAGCGAGAAATCGTCGCGCCCAGGCAGTCGCGAGCTAGCCACGACGGCATATGTTCGTAAGTACCCGTGGAGATGGCCGTTGGAACACGTGGCAATCAGACATTCACGAGAGTACCTTGTCACCCTCAAAAAAGGGGCATGCGCCTTTATAATGAGGAGACAGACGTCATTATAAGTCTTCAAGAGTCAGAATAGCCTTTTCAAAAAGGATGAAACCCAAAAAGGGGGACTTCTCAGAACTCAGAATGAAGATTATAATCCGAGGGCCCCGCGTAACTGCTACAGGAGTAAGGAAGACGAAGGCCTGCGAGAGCTCAGCTTCTCCATCTTTACACTAGTCCGATCAGTCAGCCACACTTCCTTCAATCAAACTTGAAGGGGGGGACTTGTGATAAGGTTGAATAGCCAGGGGCCAGTCCGAGGGATGAAGAAGCTGCGTGGCGCACACATCGGATCGAAGCGACCCGAGCCTCGGGATCCCCCTTTTTTGGGGACGCGCTCAGAAGGGTCAGCTAGAAGACTCCCCGGGATCACCCCGAGGGTCAAGTCCCGAGAACACCTCGGGATTTGCAGCGCTCGCACTGACCCGGGCCAAAAGACCCGAGATCACCTCGGGAGGCGGAGCCCCAGTAATGGCCGACCTCAAGTACCGACCCCCTCCTTGTTTATGGATAAGCATCCCCGTTTTAAGGAGTCATCACGACCCTTAAATATCGCAACGAGTCGAAGCGTAATAACGACGCAGACCATTTCAAAAGTTATCTTGTAACCGCCGAAAGAGGGGGGCAACATGGCTCCAACCGCGGAGACGTGGCACAGAATGAGGGAGCATGCCTAGTCTACCTCCATTGGTATAAAAGGTAGCTTAGCCCCTCCAATAAGGGGGTTACGCATTGTCCTTGCTTAGTACTTTTTTCCTTTCTCGTTGCCTTCATTCTCCATCAAGATCCTGACTTGAGCGTCGGAGTGGACTCCGCCGGACAACTTCCGGCGTGTCCCCTAACGCTCGTGTTAATCTCGTGGGGAGAAGAGTCCCCCCCCCCTCCACAGAGACTTCCACGTGGGCAAAATCTCGGTAACCGGCCATCGATGATGATTCCTTCCGGAACAGAGGTGAAACAAGGACTTGATGGCATATTTATGACTCAAGAACAATATGCAAAGGAGGTCCTCAAAAGATTTAGAATAGATGATTGCAATCCAATTAACACACCAATGGAATGCGGAACAAAGCTATCCAAGAGTGACAAAGGAAGGATAGTTGATCCCACACTTTTCAAAAGCTTGGTAGGAAGTTTGCGGTACTTAACTTGTACTCGACCGGATATATTATATGGAGTCGGTCTTGTGAGTAGGTTCATGGAGGAGCCTAAAGAGACTCATTGGAAGGCGACCAAGAGAATCCTTCGTTATGTCCGAGGTACTCTAAATCACAGATTGTTTTATTCTCACTCTAACAATTCTCAACTTGTTGGATATTCGGATAGTGATTGGGGTGGAGACTGTGATGACCGGAGAAGCACTCCGGCTTTGCATTTTTCGTTGGAGATAGACATTTTCTTGGATGTCAAAAAAATAACCTATTGTTACTCTTTCCACTTGTGAAGCTGAGTACTTTACGACATCCTCATGTGTTAGTCATGCTATATGGCTAAGAAGTTTGCTAAAGGAGATAAAATTTGATCAAAATGAAACAACTCAAATTTGCATTGATAACAAATCGACAATTGTATTGGGGAAGAATTCAGTATATCATCAAAGAAGTAAGCATATTGATGTTCGCTTTCATTCTATTTGCGAACATGTGAAGAACAAAGATGTGGAGCTAGTATATGTGAAGACTAAAGATCAAGTTGCTGACATCTTTACCAAGCCACTGAAGTTTGAAGATTTCATTAAGATGCGGAATCTACTTGGAGTCACAAAATTAAGTTTTAGAGGGGGTGTTGAAAAGTAAACTTAATTAATTATGGATAGAAATGAGGTGGTAGCGATATAGATGAGGTGGAAAGTTGATATTGATAAGATAAGAATTAGTGGAGATAAAATAGATGAGGTGGAAAGTTGATGGTCTAGATTCAACGTATTTGAGGATAGTACTTATCCAATAAGCCTATAAATGTGTAATGTTTCTAAGAGATTTGCAATGTGAAAAAATTTTGAGTAGTCTACCTACATCTCGTTTGCCTTCTTCTACGAAGTTTTTTTATTACTTATCCCAACACCCCGGAGATCTAGTGAGATTATTATAGTACGGGTTCTCTCGTTAGGGTTTGGGACTGAGAGTATACGGAATCCCATACAAGAATAGTACTTATCCCAACACCCCGGAGATCTAGTGAGATTATTATAGTACGGGTTCTCTCGTTAGGGTTTGGGACTGAGAGTATACGGAATCCCAGACAAGAATAGAGGGAGACTACCGAGATGACAAAGATGAGACGAGCGGAACTTCTACTGACTCGGGCTATTAAAAACGGTATTATACTACACGAAAGATCTTGTTGCTGAGAATGAAGGGCTTCTCTCCGGTTCTCTTGAACGAAGGTTTAAGCCTATAAAATGACACCCTTCTTCCTCTATTTTGTCTTTGTTTAATAAATTCTAAATATCTAAAGATCCTATTAAACTTAAGTAGCTACTCTTATACCACTGCATAGCTAGTTGGTCATGTTATACGTTATGAGGTTACTCCATATTAAATTAACATCTAATTTTAGCCTTGTCTTTCTCTTTATAGGTATGACTGAACACCTACTTGACTCATCGGTTAGAGTCTCACTTTCATTGGTTCAAATCCAATATACAGTCATGGCAACTACAACACTAAACAGGTATTGGAGTCGCAGAAGGGAAATTAAAAGAGGTAGGAGATAGACAAGGGGGTGAATATCGATCTTTTAAAAATCTTGCTTTTTGTATTCATATACATAAAGTAAAACGAGAAGCAACGTAGAGTAAAAGCAGCGAAAAATTGTGACTCGTTAATTTTACTTGGTTTGGAGTCTTTGGCGACTCTTACTCCAAGGTTCGCAGTGTAACACCCGAAAATTTTCCAGAATTTTTCAAAATAAAAAGAAATTAAAATAAAAATTTCTTAAAAGTGGGGGTTGGAGCCGAGGCTCGAACCCAAGACCCCTCGTTTAGTATTAATTTGAGTTTTTATTAGATAGTGGTAAAGCATCACACTGACATATGGAAACAATATAAGATAAGGGATAGTAAGCATCTTTTATAAAAGTTGCTTCAACTTCCACTTAATATATAAAGGAATAGAAAGAAGAGAAAACCAAGGGTTTTCTCATTCCTCCTTCTTCCCTGCGAAAACAAGAAGAGGGAAACTAGGGGTTCTCTTCTTTTCTTGCGCCCAAGATCCGGATCGAGAGAAAGAAGCAGACGAGGAGTACCACGCTAGATCCTACGCTGGTGTAGTAAGTTTAGAAGCGTAAAGATGTAAGTAGATCACTCACCTACAGTAAAAGTAGTTCTCGTTTGATTTTAGAACATGATTTTTAGTCTTTTGTGTTGGATCGAGAGATGCGATAGAGGGGGGGTGAATGTCGCAAATCGTTCGGATTTAAAAAGAGCGGGTGCGCAGCGGAAATAAAAGAAAAACAGAACAATGCAAACACAGTCGGTTTACTTGGTTCGGAGCCTGGGTCGACTCCTACTCCAAGGCCCACGGTCGTTGACCGTTTTCTGCGGGCAATTCTATAAGTTCGTAAAAGTTTACAAGAAAGATTATAACAAGAACAGTTTAGTAAACTTTAAATACAGCTCTTCGTTACCGACGTCCGGTGTAGATCGAAGTTTCGGAGCAGCGGGACGTCGTCAGCTCGAGTTGGAAGATTTCTGGAGCGTGTCGCGGAAGCAGAAGAGCGCAGAAGTGTCGAAGCAATTGATGATTTGAAGAAGGAGGTCGAGGGCCCTTTATATAGGGCCTGGGGGCGCCCTGGTCGACCGGGGCGCCCCCCCACGTGGCGCTTGATCCCCAATAGGCGCGGTCAAGGGTTTATCCCTAAGAACTCGAGATAACCCTTTGACGGGGGTGCCCTGGACGCTGGGGGCGCCCTGGTTGACTCGGCCAGCTCTTATCCGCAGCGCTGAGGTCTTCTCGACAAGTCTGGCTGGGGGCGCCCGGGACAGCGGGGGCGCCCTGGGCGTGTAGCGCAGACGCGGCAGAGTTGTTTTGCAATGGGGGGCCCGGGACAGCGGGGGCGCCCTCAGACTGTACTGTCGAGGTTCTTCTGGTTGTGTTGTGTTTTGTGTTCACCTTGGGGGCGCCCGGGACACTCCGGGCGCCCTGGTCAGTGATCGCCTCTTTCCTTTGAGGCATTCTGAGCTGCAGACACACGTTCCTTTGGTCCTGCATCCAGGGTTAGTCCAAAACACAATAAACCAATATCATAATGAATTATACAGCCTTGGCTGTCTTGGTTCTGACTTTGGTCTCCAAAATGGAGCCCTAGGTCGAACCAACGCCTAATGTTCCCTCAAGGGGAACGCGTCCTCACCTACTCCTCTCGGGAGAGTTTACCTGGTGCCAACCGAATCCTCCAGTTGGACTTTTGCCCGGCAGTCCTTCGCCAGGTCTTGAGTTGCCAAGCTGCCCTTCGCTTGGTGCCTAGCAGCCCTTCGCTAGGTCTTTAGTTGCCAAGCTGCCCTTCGCTTGGTGCCTAGCAGCCCTTCGCTAGGTCTTTTCTTCTGGCAGCCCTTCGCCAGTGCCTAGCATTCCTTCGCTAGGGTTTGTCCATTCTGGCAGTCCTTCGCCAGAGCCTAGCAGTCCTTTGCTAGGGCTTTTCCTGTCTGGCAGTCCTTCGCCAGTGCCTAGCATTCCTTCGCTATGGCTTTTCCTGTCTGGCAGTCCTTCGCCAGTGCCTAGCATTCCTTCGCTAGGGCTTTTCCTGTACACTCAAGAAACTTGTTAGACAACAACTAACCCTTAACTTTTGAACCCTTTTGCCAATATCAAAACACAGGTTTGACTTGGGTGCATTCTGCACCAACATTTTGGTGTTTGTGATCTTAGTATAGCAAGACTAAGGTCTTTATTCACCCCAAAATGAGTATTGGGAGTTAGGGTACGCAAGGTACTCGATAAAAGTTCTGAGTAAGACCGAGGTCTTACTAAGCCCTAGAACGAGTTTTGGGACTAAGAAATGAGATAAGAACAAGACCTAGGTCTCGATGTGTTTTCAAAACAAGTTTGGGAACCTTATTTGTTTTAAGTGCAAAGAATAAGCTAAATTATGCATTTTAAGCACAAGCATGATTACAAGTTTAAGTATATTACTTTATTAAGTGGCATGTACCGGGCCAAGGTCCACGATATCTAGGCAAGCCTAGTAGAGACGCTCTAGTAAGGTTTGGTGGCTAGTTACCCTGAAACCTATTAGGGATGCGCGCATTGGTACTATGTCGGGCCCAAAGAAAGATATTTATTATTTTGAAATATAAGAAGTATAAGAATATATATAAAAGTTTCAAGTTTTCAAAAGCAAGCATTTATGTTAAGCATGATAAGCATTTTTCATTTCATGCAAAGTTTTCAAATGCAATCATTTGTTACAAGTGAATTCATGAGCATATTCATGTTAGTATAGCATTTTTAGTACATATATTTAAAAGCAAGCATTCTTTTGACCAAGAACATGTTTTATATCGATTGTATATTTTGTGAGAGTAGGTATCTACTTACTAAGCAATTTGCTTATAGTTTGCATCCTTTTACTGCAGATAAAGGTAAAGAAATGATGTAAGGCAAGGAGGCTCAAGGAAGGATGATTTGTGTCAGTGACGACGGAACCGTGGAGTGAGATTCTTTGGGATGAGATTTGCTAGCACTTTAAGTTATTTATTTAAGTTTCATGATAATAGTTTCATTTCCGCAAAGATTATAAGTTTGAGTTGTTATTCTGCAAAAGATTTAAAGTTTGAGATGCATGCTAAATGGAGTATGATCTAGTCTGTGTATTTTGGGTTATTATGATTGTAAGTTCTATAATCTTAATATAGTTGAAGTAGAAATGTATTTCATGGAGTTGATCAAAGTTTCTGAAGTCTGGAATTGAGTTTCCAGATGTATCAGTCGACTGCTCAAGGTAGCAGTCGACTGCCCTCTGAGAAATTGAGGGAACAGAAATATTGGTCGAGTGATTTCCAGGCTGAGTCACTGCATTAGTCGACTGGTAGTCCCACTAGTCGACTGGTCCTCAGCCAGATTTTGAATAGAAAGATTGGTCGAGCGAATTAGCCTAGGAGTCGACTGGCACTAGTCGACTGCTCAAGGAGCCAGTCGACTGCTCAAGGAGCCAGTCGACTGGTCCTGGCCAAGGAGAAAAAAGAGATGTGACGTCCCTTCAAGAGTGAGGAGGGAGGGTCGTTACACATAGTCCTTGACCGCTCTCAATGGGAAATCCACTAAAAACCTTCCTCCGAAAATTTTTCGGAGAAAGTGTTGTCTTATAGATATAGAGGAGATTAGCAACACCTTGCTATCTCCTCTTTGAGATGTAAGTACAGGTACAACAATAAAGTACATATGCCGACAAGAATATGTAACGTGATTGTAGTATGTCGGAGTGCTTCCTGCCATCGTAGCAGTGGAGTAAGAGCAGCTTGTTGACGCAGAAAACAAGAGCAGGGCGTGTAGGAGTGAATGAGAAAAACTGACTAGTGAAGCTGGGCTTGAGCTCCTTACATAGGCCTCGATCCGTCGACTGAAAAAGCGTTCTGTTGACTGATAGGATCGGTCGACCGATCTCTGATCAGTCGACGAACATCCATGCCCCTTCCTTCTTTGTTCTGCTCGGTTGTTGCAATATTAAAGAGATCCATCGACATAACCCCTGATGGGTCGACGGATGGATATCTTTCCAAGTGCATGCTCGCGCCATTCCATATGGGGATCTATCGATTGATCCACTTATCCGTTGACAGATACATTTGCAAATATGCTAAATCTGGCTTCGCGTCTATCTACTCGAGCTTGATCAGATTCCTGATCTAGTGATCAGTTGATTGATCTGTTTCCTGCACAAGAGTGTTAGCACACCAAATATATAACATAATTAACCCTGTAAAACAAAAGTTAGCACATATAAATGATAAAAGAATGCATGATTAATTGATAGTCGTAACTGTCCTGATCTCAACTTAGAAACCTCTGTAGTTTTCTCCAGTTGGATCAACATCCTAAGGCTATCCCGGAGGGACACGACCTCACAACTCTCTCCTCCAGAAACTTACCTCACTCACCTGCTAAACATCGAGTCTCCCATACCTATCTGGACTTCGACTTGTCATCAATTGGCTCACGAGGACTTCCACTTGCTCGGTATCGGGTCCTCCAGATCTACCGAGACTTCCTACCAGATGTCTACCCATATGGACTTTCTACCTAGTTTCTACGATCTGCCAAGACTACCTGCCTAGTATCGGGTCCTCCAAACCTACTAGGGTTTCACTAAGGTAATATGTAAGTACCTCAAGTAGGTTTTGATATGGTCAACCAAGTCAAATTAGGTCCTATTATGTTTTAATCCCTGTGTCTAAGTGTACAGGAGCTTAGGAGCGCAGGAAGTTGAGCGGAAGACGCAATGGTCGAAAAGGATGACACGGCAAGGGAGCCGATAGGCTCGGTGCATCCGAGGGACGCGGAGGTCTGCGGAAGAGTACGCTGGTGGAGCGAGAAGGGCACACACGACGTCTGAGGGACGAGAAGCCAGGCAGAAGCACGCTCGAGGAGAAAATCGGAGAAGGGTTCGGGTGAGCCTCACTCTGGAAGGCCCGAAATCACCCAAGAAATGTCGTGGGAGATTGGTCAGCATTGGGATGACTCAAACTCACTCAGGCGCCCCAGAGCACTCAGGCGCCCATGAATGTGGGCGCCCCTATGCTCTCGGACACCCCTATTCCTGGGCGCCCCTATGCAAGCAGGCGACCGAGATATGAAAAATCATCTAAACTTAGCCATTTGCGAACGTTGCGCATTGGTATTCTTTAAAATAGATTTTGATTTATTATTAATCATGAAAAATGGTTTTGTAGCTCCCAAGGACGTCGACGACAAATTCAAAGACGAAAGTCTGTGGACAAAGAAGGAGCAGGCAGACTTCGTAGCAAACAGGAAAGTAGAATTTCATCTGCTAACCATTCTACCATCACAAGAAGTCAACCGAGTCGGGACCTACCAGTCAGCGAAAGAGCTCTGGGAGAAATTTCTGGAGTTTTATGAAGGAACCTCGGAAGCGAAGCTGGCACGATGAGATATCATTCGGAACCAACTCGCCAACCTCCAAAAGGAAGAAGGAGAGACAGTGGCACAACTTCACACGAGGATAAAAGAATTAATCATCGGACTCACAAATTTCGGGGAAATGGTAACTAACAGAGATTCACAAAGGTATACTTTAAACGTATTTCCAAGAACCTCGGAGTGGACGTTTATAATAGACTCATATTATATCTCCAAGAACTTAGAGGTAAGTACTCTAGAAAAGTTATTCTGTACTTTAGAACTTCACGAGTCTCGATGTGCAAGAAATGTAAGAAAAATGGACAACACTGCTCTTCACTCAAGGAAGATCCAAAATGATAAAGTGTCTTCAGCTGATGAAGAGGAAGCAACATATATGGTAAGGAAATTCAAGAAATGAAGAGTGACACGTCAAGGAAAAGAGGCAACGAAGATAAAAGTCCACAACCTAAAGGTAACATAGGACGAGTCCTCATCAGATGAGTCGGATATCATGGAACACGTTGGACTCGCGCTAATGGGTTCACATCAAGAAGAAGAGAGCATTGATAAAGGGGGAGCCACGTCAGAAGATAGTAGTGACGCAGGGGGAGCTTCGGACTTCAAAAGAGATATGGTAAGTGAGGTATGTTTTCTACCTCCTGATCAACTCCACTAAGGTATAAAGGCTATGTTGAAATCTATTTGTAAATTAAAAAATAAAAATACAAAATTGAAAAAATAACTAGCATCTACATGCCCACTAGAAATGTTTGATAAGTTATAACTTGAAAATGAAGATTTGAAATCTCAAATTGAAACATTGAAAAACAATCATGCATGCTCAAATTATTTACAAAATTCAAAAATTAAATATTTTAGAAAACTTAATTGGTATTTTAAATATCATAAGGGACAAATTTTAAAATTTTCTAAGACTTATATTCCATCAAGATTTTTGGTTAATGTTGTTGGCAAAAATTTATATTAGATCTCAAAATCAGTATTAAATTGTTAGATATTATTTATCATTCTTTTAATTAAATACTTTAGTTGTAATTTTGATAAATTCTTTTTAAGATAACTATTTGGACAAAAATTAGTTTAATATTTTTGTTGATAGAGTCTACTTTGTTCTATTTAGATAATTTTTTTTGAAATTTTTAACAAATAAATGGATTTATTATGATTTTTAGTTTGAAAATATATTTTTAAATTTTAAAAATATTCAAAAAATTAATTTTATCGAATTTGTTTTTTTTGGATATGTTGATTATCCTCTAAGTCTTGAGAAAAATTTTCAAATATATTTGATATCAAAATAAAAATTTAAATTTTTTTTAAAATTAATAACATTGAATTCAAAATTGTTTTTCAAAATGTTAGAAAATTATTTTTAATTTGACAATTTTTTTTTGAAGATAATTCTATAAAAATTCTAACTTAATAAAAATTTGATTAATTTTTGAATAAAAAAATTTTTTTTAAAATAATTTTTCCAAAATTATGTTGGAACCCGGATGGCTAGAGAGGGGGGTGAATATAGCCAATCACTTGGACTTTAGACACTTATTAAATTTCTGCACGTCACTTTGTTAGTAGCACAGCGGAAGTATGAAAACAGAGTATGCAGAAAAAACAGGAAACAAAACAAACTAACACCACTAGCAAGATCGCTAACAAGGAGGGTTTACAAGGTTCGGGGATAACTTGCCCCTACTCCTTGGCGTGCCCTTAAGGTGAGCGATCCCTTGATCGTCGGCAGATCAAGCCCCGGTTAACACCGGATAGAAAGCAACCTCCTTCTCGGTGGAGAAACCTCTCCACATCGTTTCAATTAAGGATATAGTTTTAAGCACAATGAAATACAAGGAAGATCTTACTTAGCACTTAGCAAAAACAAGAACACAGCAGGCTTCTCCAAGCTCCACCCAGCGACGATCTCACGCAAGAATCCCTTTCTCCGTGTCTTCTCGCTGTTGAACTTCAAGCCTCTTGTTCCTTCCTCCAAGTGCTCAAGCAAGGGGTGGTTGCTTCTCAGATCTCAACGGCTTGCTCAGGAATGATGGAACAACAAGAACACAAGCACGCAGCAAGCCCCAAAAACTTCACAGCAATACTGATTAGCAGAGTTGTTGAAGACTTCTCGCAACCGGCGCTTAAGTCTTCTCCACACAGCTCCAGGTCACCATCCCACAGCAGCCTCCAGCTGCTCTCCTGCAACCACCAGCCACCACTGAGCCCTTCTGGACCTCCTGAGCTTCCCTCAGACCAGCCCCAGACAGCAGCTCCAGCCAGCGCCAGCGCCCGTTACAACATTGGATGGAAAACAGACAAACCTGCTCCAAGGAAAGACCACCATTGACTCTCCTTGAGTGTTTGAATCCTTCCCTGTCACCTGCAGCTTAATCAGTGGGTTAGAGCAGCATATCAAGCAAGAAATCAAGGATCAGAGATCAGGCGCAGTGTATCAGATATGCTCAGACGCGATCAGAACGTCTAACAATGTAATTTGAATTAAAGTGATCGGTCACCGGACCAATCCAGGGCTCGTGGGTCGATCACCAGACCGATCCACCGCTTTGCTGGGACTCCCAGCTCTCGCGGCAACACAAGCCTAATCGATCACCGGACCGATCAGAGTGAAGCCTAATCGGTCACCAGACCGATCAGGTCTGATGAACAGTAATCCTGGAAATCAGATCCTAAGTCTTTGATCGGTCACCGGACAGTTCAGGAGCTGATCCGCGGGGGAACTCAACTCACTGTTCACTCCCTGATCGGTCACCAGACCAATCAGGAGCAAGGTAGTGAGGAAGCTGCCTACTCCCTGATCAGTCACCGGACCGATCAGGAGCCAAGCAACAAGGCAACAGCCTGCTCCCTGATCGGTCACCAGACCGATCAGACATCGTTGGATCGGTCACCAGACCGATCCACTAAGGAGCAGCGTGCCAACCTCCCTGATCGGTCACCAGACCGATCCAGGGACACAGACCTAGCCTTCTAAGCTAGGATTTTTCCATCTAACCCTCCAAGTTGGGACTTTTCACCTAACCCTCCAAGTTAGGACTTTTCACCTAGCCCTCCAAGCTAGGACTTTTCACCCAACCCTTCCGAGTTAGACCTTTTCCACACCTAGCCCTCCAAGCTAGGATTTTTCACCTAACCCTCCAGTTGGGACTTTTCACCTAACCCTCCAAGTTAGGAATTTTCACCTAGCCCTCCAAGCTAGGACTTTTCACCTAGCCCTCCAAGCTAGGACATTTCACCCAACCTTCCGAATTAGGACTTTTCACCACCTGGCTTCACTCACCAGGACCCGGCTTCACTCACCGAGATTTCCAACACCTAACCCTCCAGGTTAGGATTTCAATCATCCCATACCTAATCCCCGATCAGGTCTTAATCATAATCAGAATCATAATCAACCTAAACTAAAATCGGTGTCAACACCAAAACAACAATCAGGGTCAGACTGTATCAACAATCTCCCCCTTTTTGTTGTTTGACAACCCGATTTTAGGTTTAGGGATTCTCAATCAATTTCCTCAAATCCAGAATCATAGGGGAATCAGGATCCTCCCCATACAGCATATCAATCCTAAACTTACCCAACCACACTCTCCCCCTTTGTCAAACACCGAAAAGGGTCTAGAGGGGCTGTTAAGTTTAACCATACTCCCCCTCAACCCTAGGGGTATCCAAAAACAACAAAGATTTGATTGATTTTTGATACACATATGAACACATATGACAAAAATAGGGCATGATAAATCAAGCATATGTATCATATGAACATGACATCATAAGCATGAACATAGCGATATAGAATGAGGCAGATAGACAGATAGTAATCATGGGAACACATATAAGCCAACATCCTAAACATGATAAGAAATACATGCAAAATAACACCATTCAAGCTACTAAAGAGCATAAGATGGCAAGAGATACATCAAAAACAGTCATAGTGGTAATACATAAAATATCCAGACAGATAATTAGATGCAACTCAGTGCATCAAAACCAAATAGATGCATACCAATGCACCAAAGTCAAAGCAAGTGTGGCACCAATGCACCAAAGTCAAAGCAAGTGTGGCACAAGGCCATAAAAGTCAAGTCATAGGGCATACAACCCAATAGTCATACAAGCTAAGTAAACAAATAGACAAATCCCAACCGAGGCAGAGGACATCCAGACTCAACTATCAGTGGGGGGGTCGTCATCCTGCATAGAATCATCCATCGTGATGTCGGCAGGAACAGAGGACCCTGGTGCAGTACTGGCAGAGGGCGCAACTCCAGGGAATGTGTGCTGGCGCCACTCATCATACCATGTCTGCTGTAAAGTGCGAGCTCCAGAAACGTCGGTCTCGATCGAGGTCAGTCTGCTATCGATGGATCGGAACTGTGATCGTACCTCCTCGCGATAAACCTCCCGCAAATGAAAATCATGCTGGATGGTCTGATCCAACTCTGAGAGCTGCCAGCGCAGATCTGGCTCGGGCTCATCGTCGTAATCAGCAGCAGCATCGGCTGGCGCCTGAACCTGTGGACCTCCCCTCCGTAACTCACCAAGAACCCTACCATCCTTCCAAACCAACGCCCGATCGTGCTCCCGAACAATGATGCCGGACTTGGCAAATGCCCGTCGGCCAAGTCTGCAGTCTTGTTTCACCATAGGCATGGTCCTGCCCTTGGTGACATCAACACCCACTGACATAAGCCAATCGGTGATGACATGACCAAATGGCATGTAGACCATGCGGCGACTCGGCTCGCGATAGGATAAGATGGACTGGAAGATACTCTCCATGATATCGAAGTCCAAACAGCGGTGCATGCCGTAGAGCATCAGGCAGTGATAGGGTCGGATCTCAGTTAGGGGCTTGGAAGTGATTGGTAGGATACAATTTTTGATAATCTTGAACAAGATGTAACTAGTGGGAGAGAGACGAAGTGCTGCAAAGGTAGGAAAATCAGGGCCCAGCTCATCGAGACCAGCTGGGCGGGGATGACCGAAGAAATACTGATGGATACCATCGGGAGTAACATCCGTAAAAGGTGCCAATAAAGGATCAGGAAGCTCGGGGTAGATCGAATACAGGTTTGGTGATCGTCGACCACCCAGATACTCTACTAAAATCTCGTAAGAGAAATTAAGGTTCCTCTTGGCGACACGAGTGGTGAACTCGAAGCCCCCTGAGGTCCCTGCTGAAGATTGTTGTAAAATTCGGAGACTAGGTCGTAATTGATAGGTCTCTCCAGAGAGAGGAGGAAACCAAGGTTGTAAAAAGTGATGATCTCCATGATCGAGGGACAATACTCAGTCAGGAAAGGAACATCTATCGATCGGTAGGGTAACACCTTAAAGGTCCTTGATTGGAAAGCCTACTCACAAGCGGCATTTGGAAAGCGAGAACTCGAGGAAGGCTGAGGCCTTCTGGAGGGCGCAGATGAGGAAGGGGCTTTCCCCTTCGCGCTGCCCTCTGCGGGTTCTTTACCCTTTGATGATTTTCTAAATATTGGAATTGGTCATAACACCAGATTTGATCAAGAGAAGTGAATCGAATCATGATATAGATTAAGGTTTGATCAAAATATAAGATGTAATCAAAGACCCAATCAGAGAACATGATCAAGACATAAGAATGAAATCACATACGATGGAGTTGATCATATGAACACAGGTTAATCAAGGACCCAAGATTAAATCACAGGAGAAATGACCAAGTAAAAGTAGAATTGATCAAGTAAGATGAGTTTAATAAATGAAAGTAAATGGTCATGGCAATGAAGGGTCGCGGCCAAAATGTGAGTTCACGGCACAACATCAAAACATGGTTAGTGCAAATACAAAACCCATGAACTGATTCACAAAGTGAACTAACCGACAAAAACTTACTTAGGTGCCATGGAGAAAGTTCTTGAAGGTTGGAGAAAGAAATCGCGCAAAAGAAGGTCTCGGCGCAGAAAGCTTCAGCGAGACAAACTTGCCAAAGACAGAGAGGAGCTCTCGCGCAGAGGAGATGGTAGGAGAGACCGCGCAGGAAAAGGGAAACTGCAGAGAGGCTCACGCGCAGAGGAGGAAGTTGCTCGCACGGGATGAAGAGGCGCAAGTGAGGAGGTTCGGCGCTAGGGCTTGGGAGATGAGAGGTTTTTGCAGAGTTATTTGGTTGGTGGATCGGTCCACCAACCGAAATTTAATGCGGTTGAACGGATCACCGTTCGATCTGGGAGCTCCCAGACCGATCAGGCTCTGGCCTGATCGGACTAGCCTGGTCCTGATCGATCGGGTGACCGATCAGGCATGCTCCTGATCGATCGGCTGATCGATCAGGAAGAGATCAGTAGGCTCGGGAGGCTTACCGTGAACCCCCTGATCGGTCTGTGGACCGATCCCAGCAGGGTGCCAGATCGGTCTGGGGATCGATCCAGGCAAGCATAGAATGTTTGGACAAAAACTTGGCAAGTCACTGCTTCCCCTTTGATCGGTCTGTGGACCGATCACCACAGGAAGGATCCAGATCGGTCCGGGGACCGATCAGCCCTATTCCTGATCGGTCTAGTGACCGATCAGGGTTCCTGATACGACCTGAAACTTGCAGTTTCAGACTTTGACACAATTTTTGAAGAAATCTGATGAAAGATATCAATCTTGGAAGTGATCCCTTGACTATAATTGATCCCTAAACAAGAATCAAAGGTCCTTATAGGTTCAACAATCACTTTGCTCCACCCAAGTGGAGTCAAACTCAATCAACAATCATTCAAACAAGTTTTAACCAAGATTGTACCAAATTCAAGTTTCCAATCAAGTTTCCTTGATTGGAATGTCCAAGTATGATCATGGAGCCAAATACACATGTGTTATGCATTGATTTTCCCCATACTTGGTCACCGAAGTGATTTTTATCTCGTCAACTTAATTTCTCAAGGGATGCAATGATATTTTGAGAAATCGAGTTGATCCTAACATCTCACCCCATTTCTAGCAAACAAAAATGTTTTGGTAAACCTTATAGTTTGTGTGAGATGTCCCCAAAGTTACCCATTGTATCCCAACAATTAGAACTTATCATGAAGGGATTTGGATGCATTTTGAAATTTACGAAGCACGACACATTCCCAACTCCCTTCTTAAGAAGATAAACTCATTTTCGGGAAGTGGTTTAGTGAAAATGTCAGCGAGGTTTGACTTGGACTCTACATGTGAGAGCACAATATCTCCCCTAGCAACATGATCCCTAATGAAGTGGTGACGCACTTCAATATGTTTGGTCCTAGAATGATGGACTGGATTCTTGGTTAGATTAATTGTGCTAATGTTGTCACACAACACTTGCACACTTTTGTAACTCAATCCATAGTCCTCTAGAGTGTGAATCATCCACAACAATTGTGATACACTCTCTCCCATAGTAATATATTCTGCCTCGGTCATGGAGAGAGCAACACAATGTTGCTTCCGACTCGACCAACTAACTAAAGATGATCCTAGAAATTGACAGCCCCCACTTGTGCTCTCCCGATCCAACTTACATCCAGCGTAGTCGGAATCGGTATAGCCAATTAAATCAAATGATTCGGTACGGGGTACCAAAGACCGACTCCAATTGTGTCTTTCAGATATCTCAAAATTCTCTTAACAGCGATTAGATGAGATTCCTTGGCACAAACTTGATACCTAGCGCACATACCCACTGCGAAAAGAATATCAGGTCGACTAGCTGTGAGGTATAGCAAACTCCCTATCATGCTTCGATATTGAGTCAAATCAACGGGTTTACCACTCTCATCATTATCTAATCTTGTATTTGTAGCCATGGGAGTGGTTACCTCTTTTGAATCACTCATATTGAATTTTCGGAGCATTTCTTGTGTGTATTTTGATTGGTGCACATGGATACCATCGCGAGTTTGTTTGATTTCAAGTCCAAGGAAGAAGGTCAACTCTCCCACTAGACTCATTTCAAATTCACTTTCCATGTGTCCAATGAACTTATTTAAATAGCCCTTATTATTTGAGCCACAAATTATGTCATCGACATATACTTGGGCCACAAAAATATTGTCCCCATCTCTACGTAGAAATAGTGTAGGATCTATTTGGCCTCTAACGAAACCTTTGTCAATTAAGAATGTCGATAACCGCTCGTACCAAGCTCGGGGTGCTTGTTTAAGGCCATAAAGTGCCTTTTTGAGCTTGAACACGTGGTTTGGAAATTCGGTACTCTCAAACCCCGGTGGTTGTTCAACATAGACCTCTTCTCTAATCAAACCATTTAGGAAGGTCGATTTGACATCCATTTGATATAATTTGAAACCCTGATGTGCTGCAAATGCAAGCATCAACCGGATGGATTCTAATCGTGCCACGGGAGCATAGGTCTCATCATAATCAAGGCCTTCAACTTGACTGTAGCCCTTGGCTACTAAGCGTGCCTTGTTTCTAATGATTTCTCTCTTATGGTTCAATTTGTTTTTGAAGACCCATTTGGTTCCAATGATGGTGGTCTTCTTAGGTCTAGGGACTAAGTCCCAAACTTGACTCCTTTCGAATTGACCTAGTTCATCTTACATTGCAATGATCCAATCGGGATCATTTAATGCTTCATCAATTTTTCTAGGTTCAATTTCGGAAATTAAGGCAACTTTATTAGCCTCATTCCTAAAGAATGACCTAGTTCTAACCCCATGATGGATGTCTCCAACAATTTGGTCTTAGGGATTACTAGAGGGTAATCTAGTTTGCCTTGGTGTTGGTGGCGCTTCTTGAATGGGTTCACTAGACACAAGGTCAGCCTCAGGATCCGGCTGATCTATGGGTTGTCTAGGCTCACCGTCATCAGACTCATCACCATCAACAACATTTGGAGTTTCATTCAAACTTAGTCTCCTAAGTTTGTGTTGAACCTCATCTTCTGGTTGTCCATTGACTTTTGGAATTTCTTCAAAGACAACATCAGGAGATTCTTCAACTAATCTAGACTTCTTATTATAGACTCGGTAGGCTTTGCTAACAAGGGAGTACCCGATTAGTATCCCTTCATCAGCCTTTGCTGTGAACTTTCCAAGGTGGTCCTTGGTGTTTAGAATGAATACCTTACAACCAAACACCCTAAGGTGTTTAACCGTAGGTGGTTTTCCAAACCAAAGTTCATGAGGAGTCTTTCCTAAAAACCTATGGATGAGGACTCGGTTTTCCACATAGCAAGCTGTATTTACAGCTTCAGCCCATAAGTAACTCGGTAGTGAGTACTCATTAAGCATGCTTCGTGCAGCCTCTTGTAGAACACGGTTCTTCCTCTCTACAACACCATTTTGTTGTGGTGTTCTAGGAGTGGAGAACTCATGCCTATACCCTCTATCTTGACAAAATTCTAAAAATCGTTGGTTTTGAAATTCACCTCCATGATCACTTTTAATTGTCTTAATTGTTGATGATTTTTCATTTTCAACTCTTCTACAAAAAGAAATGAAAACATCTAAGGTTTGGTCCTTATATTTTAAAAAGTAAGTCCATATATATCTAGTAAAATCATCAATGATAACAAAGCAATATCTACTTCCATTCAATGATATGATAGTACTACAATCAAATAGATCCATGTGAAGTAAATCTAAAGCAGTAAATGTACTTACAGCGCTTTTACCTTTATGTGCAGATTTTGTTTGCTTACCCATTTGACATGCATCACAAAGTTTGTCCTTTTCATACTTGATGCTTGGTAAGCCACGAACTAATCCCTTGTTGGCCAACTTCCGGATGTTCTTCATGTTAACATGTGCTAGCCTCCGGTGCCAAAGGGTGGACTCCTCTTCTTTTGACATGAGACACTTAGCAAAAGCATTAGTAGCACTTTTAAATGAGACTTGATAGATATTGTCTACTCTTGCTCCTACTAGTACCGTGTCCAAGGTGTCATGTTGTCTAACTAGACATTGACTTGGTTGAAAATCAATTGTGTAACCCGTGTCACACAATTGACTGACACTTAGGAGATTAAAAGTCATCCCCTTAACTAGAAGGACATTCGAAATTCTAAGACATTCGGATATTTGAATGTCTCCTATTCCTATGACCTTAAGACTACCATTGTTACCAAATGAAACATTACCTCTACTTTTCTTGTGAAGTGTGGTAAACAATGATCTATCCCCGGTCATGTGTTTGGAGCATCCACTATCAACGAACCAAGTTGATAGATGCTCCCCCTCAATCATAACCTACACAATTCGAAAAATAGAAGTTTTAGGTACCCAAACCTTGGGACCTAAAGCATCAACTAAACAAGACTTAGGCACCCATGCCTTGACAACTTTCTTTTGAACCTTGGGTGTCCTAGATTGTCTCATATCAGTCCTAGACATAAGAGACACAAATGAAGGTTCTTTGGGTCGGTAACCAATACCGGCCCTATTGTAGACTGCCCTTTGGGCATTCAAGATCATGTCTAGGGTCTTAGAGCTAGTTGAGAACTTCTCAAGAATATTCTTGAGTCTCTCAACTTCACTCTTTAATGATTTATTTTCTTCTACTAGCAATTCATCATGCAAATCATCTATATCCTCAACCCTAGAGGATTTCAATTGGTCAATCTCAAGTTTTAATGATTTGATCTCATCCTCTAACATTTCAACATGCAAATCATCAATGTTATCATCCCTAGATAATTTCAATTGATCAATTTCTAATTGCAATGCTTTAACCTTATTTTTTGACTTCTTTAACATATTGGTTAAACATGTAATTGCTCTATAACACTTTTCAAGTTCGGGAGAAGTTACCTCTTCATCATCCGAAGATGATGAAGCCGCGTTTGAGGAGTTGGATGAGATTCATCACTGCTTTCCTCTCCAAGAGCCATGAGTGTCACATGCCTTGTGCTCTTCTCCTCCTTCTCTTCATCGGATGAGCTTAAAGAGGATTCATCCCAAGTAGCCTTCAAGGCCTTCTTCTTCTTCTTGGATTTTTCTTCTTTCTTTTTGGATTTCTCCTCCTTCTTCTTTAGCTTCGGGCATTCATTCTTGAAATGCCCTTTCCTACCACACTCATAGAAAGAAGCATTAGTCTTATCAAGTTTAGCTTCACTAGGATTACCTTGACCCTTGAAGCGTCGACCCCTTCTCATCATCCTTCTCACAAAATTTGTCATCTCGGAGGATGAGGAGCCGTTGTCATCTTCCTCGGAATCGGACTCGGATTCAGAAGAGAATGAAGATGAAGAGACTTCCTTCTCCTTCTTCTTCTCCTTCTTCTTCTTATTGGATCGTTCCCCTGCAACTAAGGCAATCCCCTTCTCCTTGGGGCCTTTGTTAGCCATTTCATGCAATTCCATTTCACAAAACAAATCATCTAACTTAACAATGGATAAATCCTTGGAGACTTTGTAGGCATCCACCATGGATGACCACAAAGCATTCCTTGGAAATGCTTTTAGTACATACCTCACAAGGTCACGATTCTCGTCCTTTTCATCAATCGAATGAAGCCCATTGAGGACTTCCTTGAACCTGCTATGTAGCTCACTTACCGATTCATTTTCCTTCATGGAAAGGTTTTGTAATTGGTTGAGGAACAAATCCCTCTTGGCGATTCTTAAATCTCAGGTGCCCTCGTGGAGTTCGATGAGATTGTTCCACAAGTCCTTTGCACTTGTGAAAGGACCAACCTTGATGAGTTGGTCTTTGTTCATGCCGCATTGTAGAGTGAATTCACTCTTCCGAGTTTGTTCAGCCATCCACCGCAAAGACTAAAGTTCTTTGCCTTCATCATCCTTTTGAGGGATGAAGCCCTCCTTCACCGCGTACCAAGTGTTGATATCCATCTTCAAGTAATATTCCATCTTCGATCTCCAATATTGGAAATCTGGGCCATCGATGAATGGAGATCGGGTGGTGGAAAAGCCTTCTCTCAACGCCATGGATGTAGCTCTCGGTTGCAAAAACAGAGCCCCAAGCTCTGATACCACTTGTTGGAACCCGGATGGCTAGAGAGGGGGGTGAATATAGCCAATCACTTGGACTTTAAACACTTATTGAATTTCTGCACTTCACTTTGTTAGTAGCACAGAGGAGTATGAAAACAGAGTATGCAGAAAAAATAGGAAACAAAACAAACTAACACCACTAGCAAGATCACTAACAAGGAGGGTTTACAAGGTTAGGGGATAACTTGCCCCTACTCCTTGGCGTGCCCTTAAGGTGGGCGATCCCTTGATCGTCAGCAGATCAAGCCCCGGTTAACATCGGATAGAAAGTAACCTCCTTCTCGGTGGAGAAACCTCTCCACAGCGTTTCAATCAAGGATATAGTTTTAAGCACAATGAAACACAAGGAAGATCTACTTAGCACTTAGCAAAAACAAGAACACAGCAGGCTTCTCCAAGCTCCACCCAGCGACGATCTCACGCAAGAATCCCTTTCTCCGTGTCTTCTCGCTGTTGGACTTCAAGCCTCTTGTTCCTTCCTCCAAGTGCTCAAGCAAGGGGTGGTTGCTTCTCAGATCTCAACGGCTTGCTCAGGAATGATGGAACAACAAGAACACAAGCACGCAGCAAGCCCCAAAAACTTCACAGCAATACTGATTAGCAGAGTTGTTGAAGACTTCTCGCAACCGGCGCTTAAGTCATCTCCTCACAGCTCCAGGTCACCATCCCACAGCAGCCTCCAGCTACAGCTGCTCTCCTGCAACCACCAGCCACCACTGAGCCCTTCTGGACCACCTGAGCTTCCCTCAGACCAGCCCCAGACAGCAGCTCCAGCCAGCGCCAGCGCCCGTTGCAACCTGGGATGGAAAACAGGCAAACCTGCTCCAAGGAAAGACCACCATTGACTCTCCTTGAGTGTTTGAATCCTTCCCTGTCACCTGCAGCTTAATCAGTGGGTTAGAGCAGCATATCAAGCAAGAAATCAAGGATCAGAGATCAGGCGCAGTGTATCAGATATGCTCAGACGCGATCAGAACGTCTAACAATGTAATTTGAATTAAAGTGATCGGTCACCGGACCGATCCAGGGCTCGTGGGTCGGTCACCAGACCGATCCACCGCTTTGCTGGGACTCCCAGCTCTCGCGGCAACACAAGCATGATCGGTCACCGGACCGATCAGAGTGAAGCCTGATCGGTCACCAGACCGATCAGAGTAAAGTCTGATCGGTCACTCAGACCGACCAGGTCTGATGAACAGTAATCCCGGAAATCAGATCCTAAGTCTTTGATCGGTCACCGGACCGTTCAGGAGCTGATCCACGGGGGAACTCAACTCACTGTTCACTCCATGATCGGTCACCAGACCGATCAGGAGCAAGGCAGTGAGGAAGCTTCCTGCTCCCTGATCGGTCACCGGACCGATCAGGAGCCAAGCAACAAGGCAACAACCTGCTCCCTGATCGGTCACCAGACCGATCAGACATCGCTGGATCGGTCACCAGACCGATCCACTAAGGAGCAGCGTGCCAACCTCCCTGATTGGTCACCAGACCGATCCAGGGACGCAGACCTAGCCTTCCAAGCTAGGATTTTTCCATCTAACCCTCCAAGTTGGGACTTTTCACCTAACCCTCCAAGTTAGGACTTTTCACCTAGCCCTCCAAGCTAGGACTTTTCACCCAACCCTTCCGAGTTAGACCTTTTCCACACCTAGCCCTCCAAGCTAGGATTTTTCACCTAACCCTCCAATTGGGACTTTTCACCTAACCCCCCAAGTTAGGACTTTTCACCTAGCCCTCCAAGCTAGGACTTTTCACCCAACCTTCCGAATTAGGACTTTTCACCACCTGGCTTCACTCACCAGGACCCGGCTTCACTCACCGGGAATTCCAACACCTAACCCTCCAGGTTAGGATTTCAATCATCCCATGCCTAATCCCCGATCAGGTCTTAATCATAATCAGAATCATAATCAACCTAAACTAAAATCGGTGTCAACACCAAAACAACAATCAGGGCCAGACTGCATCAACAAATTATACTTTACATTTTAAAAATTAATTTTTTGAGTAAAATTTAAAAAATAAGATTTTTGGAAATAAATTATTAAATTAGAAATATACTCAAAAATTTTCATAATTTTTGGACATTGGATTAATTTTTTAAAATTATTATAAGTGTTAGTATTTCCGTTAACATATTTTAAATTTTTGATGTGATCAAAGGGGGAGAAATAGGATTATGTTAAGGGGGTAGACTTAATTTCACTTTTTTTTTGTACTTACATTGTCATACATTTTTCTTGTTTTTTTTATGTTCGTTTATCCTAACTTAACTTGAGTTGATGCACATTAAAAAGGGAGAGATTGTAAGTGTTGGTGCAGGAAGCACCATATCGAACCTTGTTTTGATATTGGCAAAGGATTCAAAGTTAAGTACCATTTGTGATCTAACGTTGTTCACTGAGTGTGCAGAAAAAGTCCTAGCGAAGGGCTGCTAGGCACCTGGCAAAGGACTGCCAGGAAACAAAGTCCTAGCGAAGGACTGCTAGGCACCTGGTGAAGGACTGCCAGGAAACAAAGCCCTAGCGAAGGACTGCTAGGCACTGGCGAAGGAATGTCAGGGTACAAAGCCCTAGCGAAGGACTGCTAGGCACTGGTGAAGGAATGCCAGGGTGAAAAGCCCTAGCGAAGGACTGCTAGGCGCCAGGCGAAGGACAGCTTGGGACTAAAGCCCTAGCGAAGGAATGCTAGGCACCGGGCGAAGGACAGCTCGGTATCCAAGACCTGGCAAAGGACCGCCAGGCAAAAGTCCAACCAAAGGAGCGGTTGGCATCAGGTACAATCTCCCGAGAGGAGTAGGTGAGGACGCGTTCCCCGTCGAGGGAACAGTAGGCGTCGGTTCGACCTAGGGTTCTATTTTGGAAACCCAAAGTCAGAACCAAGACAGCTAAGGCTGTATAAAATAATATAATACTGCTTTTTGGACTAACCCTGGATGCAGGATCGAAGGACTGAGTATCTGCAGCTCAGAGAGTCTCAAAGGAGTGAGGCAGAAGTTGAGCAGGGCACCCCGGATGTTCCGGGCGCCCCCAAGGTCAACCCAAGTCAACAGGAGTGAAAACACGCCTCGACAGTTATATGTTGGGGTGCCCCGGATGCTCCGGGCGCCCCGCCTGTCGCGGGCGCCCCGCCTGTCGCGGGCGCCCCCAGTGCCAGCTGCCGAAGCACACCCTCGCGAAGCCAAAAGGATGAAGGCTTGACCCGATCAATGCGGGCGCCCCGAGCGCTCCGGGCGCCCCGAGCGCTCCGGGCGCCCCGGTCAAACCTGATCCCGATTTTGAAGGGATCAGATGTTGACCGCGCTGGAGACGGATCGACCGCCACGTGGGGGGGGCGCCCCCGACGTCCCGGGCGCCCCCAGGCCCTATATAAAGGGCCCTCGACCCCAGGCTTCAAGCAACACTTTCAATCAACGCTTCTACTCTCTTCTGCTCTCGCGCCTCGCTCTGGAAACCTCCCAACTCGAGCCGACGACGTCCCGCTGCTCCGAAAAAGACAACCTACATCGGACGTCGGTAAAAGAAGAGTTTTTCTTTTTAATTGTTAAGTTTACTGTGCTATATTTGTAAATCAATCTTTGTAAACTATTATTGCGCCTCATATAGAATTGCCCAAAGTAAACGGTCAACGACCGTGGGCCTTGGAGTAGGAGTCGACCTAGGCTCCGAACCAAGTAAAAATTACTGTGTTCGCGTGTTTGTTTTTATCTTCCGCTGTGCAATTTCTCTTTCCCTAAATCCGAACGATTTCCGATATTCACCCCCCCTCTAACGGTTCTCTCGATCCAACAAGTGGTATCAGAGCGGGGTAGTTCAAACTTGGTGCAACCACCAGTTTGAAAGTTTTTTCGGATTTACGAATTTTTTTATTTCTTTTCTTTTTCTTTAATCAAGGTGGTGCAACACCACTCGATCTTTATTTCAAATAAATAATATATGTAGGTGTATTTAAAATATTCTTACGCCTTTTTCAATTTTGAATTTTTATTTTCTCACCATTACTCAGAATTGATAAAACGAATCATTTTTGAAAATTTGTCATAAATTTGTTTTAATTATTATTTTAATATTTTCTCGAAATTCGTGCTACTTTAATTCGAGCAAAATTTTTTTCTCAAACATTAAATTCTTATTTTTTATTATTAATCAGAATTGAGAAAATCAACATTTTCAAAAATTTGTCATAAATTATTTTCATTATTTTATTATTATTCTGCCTCGAAATTCGTGCAATTTTTTTTGGCTATTTTTTCCCCTTCTCCCGCACTACTAATCCAAGACCAAGTCTTGGTACATTTCTGTTATTTCTTTTGTGTGCAAGGATCATTTTTAATGGCCAATCAAGAATGGAATAGCATTCGTCCACCGCTCTTCTCTGGCGAAAATTTCAACTCCTGGAGAAGTCAAATGGAATCCCACCTGAAGGCTAATCTAGATTTATGGTCGATAATCCAAACGGGGTTCAGATTCCCCACGGAAGATGGAACATCGATCGCTTGGGACAAATTGGACGAACCAACTCTAAGGAAGATCGAGACTGATGCTAAGGCAACAGTAATCATACAATGCGGTCTAACCAACGAATAACTCAAGCTAGTCGGTTCATTTGGATGTGCTAAAGAGATGTGGGAAAAGCTAATCAATCTACACGAAGAGAGCTCCGATGTTGAGATCTTAGAAGCTCAAGAACAAGTAGTTGAAACAGACTCGACACCCGACGTCGAAATCAAACCAGAGTCAAACGACGAGTTTTCTGAGACAAAATCGGTAATTAATTTTGAATCGTTTTCTGAATTAAGATTAAATAATCAAGCTGATATTGCAATGGTCGAGGAAGGTATAGTTTTTATTGCAAGAAAAACTCCAAGAGAACTGCAAAAGAGGCCTCAACCAATACCTGAGTCCAACTCAGACTCAGAATTTGACGACGAAGAAGGGGATGATCGGAAGCTGGTCCGGATGGCTCACTACAAGATGCTAAAAACAGCAAGTATCAAGGGGGAGATTCCCAACCGGGAATCAAAAGGTAAATTTACGATATTTGAAAATCTAATATTTACCTCAAAGAACGTAATTAATTCATTCAAATTAGTTAAGGTTAATATGTCAGAAAATTTAATTCACAACCATGCTGATTTTAATAAACCAGAGTTTTATTTCGATTATGATGTAACTTAGATCATTTTTGTTTGCTTTATTGTGTGTTGTTTTTTTTTTTTTTGCTTAAAATTAGGATTGGTTAGTTTAAGGACTAACCTGATTAATTGAAACTTGAACAACCTAGTATTAGGACAAGGTTTGATGATAGTACGTTAGGGAAGCCTGACTAAGGAATCAAGTAGGGTAAGGAGTACCTTATTTGGTCTTTCTAGTCCGGTGGAACTAGCCGAAGCTACCTCTTCGAATCCTAAGCTAGTTAGACCAGAGTGTCTCAAACAATGATTTGAAAATGATCTTTCTTTAAAAGGCTTTGTCTAGGAAAGGGTTGTTGATCCAATAAGGCTACGGCCAAAGAAGACCTCTGTGCCTCGCCAAGACCTGGAAGCCAATTATCGAAACTCACTTTTAAATTATTATTTGTTAAACTCGAATCTAACACAAGCTTTAATTAAATCATAGTGTTAACATCAAAAGATAAAATTAATGCATCTCACAAAACAGTTAAGGATATCCTGTTTTGTCACTTAGAAATGGGTGAGATGCTTAGGACCTAAAAGTTGAGTCCAACCCAACCAACCAAATTCAATTAAATCTTAATTAAATCAATTAAATTAAATTTTAATTAAATCAATTAAATTCAATTAAATCTTAATCAAGTCAATTAAATTCAATTAAATCTTAATTAAGTCAATTAAATTCAATTAAATCAATTAAATTCTATTAAATCTTAATTAAATCAATTTAATCAAATTCAAAATAATTCAATTAATTATTCTCAAATTCAACTTAATTAATTATTCTCAAAATTCAATTTAATAATTGTCAATCATTTACTTTCAAAATTAAAATATTTGTCTCACACAACCTATAAGGTTAACATGCTTGACCACGTAGAACTGGGTGAGACATCTAGGACCTAAATGCATAATTCACTATCCTTTTAAAAAAAATGTTTTCAAAAGTTATTCAAAATTATCTCTATTTTTCAAATTAATTCAGTTTACTGTACCCTACTTTTCCAACTCTAACAGTTTTTTCAAAATATTGAATTTCATGTTAAATATCACAATAGACTTGCTTTAAAGAGAATCTAGGGCTTGTTTGATTCAGTCATTGTTTGGTCAAACATAGTCAACATAGTCAAACCCTAGTCAACATAGTCAAACCTGGTCCACACTGAAGTCCCTAAAGGTACTTAGATAAAGTCAGACAGTGTCAGATACAGGGGGAGTTTTTTTGTTTCTTTTTTCGAAAAATTTAGATTTTTTCAAAAACCTTATGCTCTAAAACTCACTATCATCTCAAAATAAGGTTTTCAAAAAATTTGATTCAAAAACCCTCATATATTACTATCTCTTTGAAAAATTATCATCATTTCAAAATGATTTTCGAAAACTATGCTATTATTCCAAGTTGTGTTTTCAAAAATTATCTTCTTAAAAATTATCATACTTCAAAGTTATTCTTTTGATTTTGGTAAACCCTAAAGACACAGAGGAAGGTCCACTACATAATCTACTAGGACTCCTAGGATGTGTCAAATTTAGGGGGAGGCTGAATCAAAAGAAGAATTTCTGAAAAGTTTTTATTAATAATTATCTGTCTTGAAATTATTTAATAATATATTTTCATGAACTAGATCTTCAAAATCCTTGCTGAAAATATAAGTCTTTCAAAATGCTATTATTGTTGTGGCTTATGAAATTATTTTTGAAATAATATTTACTTGGGTTGGAGAATTTCCAGGACACTTAGGAAAATGTCCTTGTAGTCAACAAGGCTTCCTAGGATTGTATCAGACTGGAAAAGAAACCTAGTCAAGTAAAATATTATATTTTTCAAAGTCTAATACGTTTCAAAAAATTACTTATAATTTTTTAAAGTCTAATACGTTTCAAAAATTACTCATATTTTTCAAAGTCTAATACTTTTCTAAAAGTACTTATGTGTTTCAAATCATAATTTATCTCAAAAGTACTTGAAAAATCTTTTCTAAATTTTTTTTAAGGAAATTTATTTTCTTACAAAATATTTTTCAGAACTTCACAATACTCTTCAAAATGGATTTAATCTGGAAATTTAAGCTTTTTGCTGTGCTTTCGAGAATTATACTAAGTATCTTTATGTTTTCAAAACTCATAGGCTCTGATACACAAACTTTCTCCTTAAACTTTTTCCTTTTTAAAGAAACCTTATTGAAAACTTCGAGTTGCTCTTAACTAAGAATTTCCTTTGTGATACTCAGAAGTTTTTCAAAATAACTTTTTCAAAACTGAACTTAGAAATGGTTTAAAACAGAAGGAGAAGAATTTCACATTAAGGAGGAGAGAAAGGAAATTTTGTTTAATTTTCTTTAAAAGTGCTTCAAAAATTTCTAAGCATTTCTAAGTATTTCAAAATTTCTTAAGTGCATGTTTTTTTCTTAAGTAAAATTCTTCTTAGTAAACAAAATTTGTCTGAGCAAAAACTAGTTGAAAATTTTGGCAAATGTTTCCAAGTAGAGTTTTTTTTATGAAAAACTTGTCTAAATACATAAAGTATTTCCAAGCAAATTCGCAAATTATTTTAAAAATAATTTTTTTTTCAATTCTCAAAGTTGAATTTTTTTGAAATTTGACTTCAAAATTTGGCCTAAGTAAAATTCCTTTTTGCAAAGCCTTGTATGGAAAAGTTTTTTTTAAAACAAAATTTAGGTTTGCAAAATGGAAAATTGTCTAAGTGTAAAAAGTTTTTATGCAAATGCTTTTTAAAAACACTTTGTCAAAAAACTTAGAAGTTTTACACAAACTCAAAACTCTCTATTAGAAACCTTTTCGCCCATGTATGTTTTTGATATATGTCAAAGGGGGAGGAAAGGTCAAAGTTAAGTGTTTTAACACAAGAATTCAGGGTTTTAGGGGGAGTATGAGAAATAAAGAATTTTTTTAATCTATTTTGTTCATACTTCATTGTGTTTTTATCTTTTTGCTTAAACTGTATATGTTTTTTACTTAACTTTGAATTGTGTTGCCATAAATCAAAAAGGGGGAGATTGTTGGTGCAGGAAGCACCATTTCGAACCTTGTTTTGATATTGACAAAGGATTCAAAGTTAAGTACCATTTATGATCTAACGTTGTTCACTGAGTGTGCAGAAAAAGTCCTAGCGAAGGGCTGCTAGGCACCTGGCAAAGGACTGCCAGGAAACAAAGTCCTAGCGAAGGACTGCTAGGCACCTGGTGAAGGACTGCCAGGAAACAAAGCCCTAGCGAAGGACTGCTAGGCACTAGCGAAGGAATACCAGGGTACAAAGCCCTAGCGAAGGACTGCTAGGCACTGGCGAAGGAATGCCAGGGTGAAAAGCCCTAGCGAATGACTGCTAGGTGCCAGGCGAAGGACAGCTTGGGACTGAAGCCCTAGCAAAGGAATGTTAGGCATCGGGCGAAGGATAGCTCGGTATCCAAGACCTGGCAAAGGACCGCCAGGCAAAAGTCCAACCAAAGGAGCGGTTGGCATCAGGTACAATCTCCCGAGAGGAGTAGGTGAGGACGCGTTCCCCGTCGAGGGAACAGTAGGCGTCGGTTCGACCTAGGGTTCCATTTTGGAAACCCAAAGTCAGAACCAAGACAGCTAAGGCTGTATAAAATAATATAATACTGCTTTTTGGACTAACCCTGGATGCAGGATCGAAGGACTGAGTATCTGCAGCTCAGAGAGTCTCAAAGGAGTGAGGCAGAAGCTGAGCAGGGCGCCCCGGATGTTCCGGGCGCCCCCAAGGTCAACCCAAGTCAGCAGGAGTGAAAACATGCCTCGACAGTTATATGTCGGGGCATCCCGGATGCTCCGGGCGCCCCGCCTGTCGCGGGCGCCCCCAGTGCCAGCTGTCGAAGCACACCCTCGCGAAGCCAAAAGGATGAAGGCTTGACCCGATCAATACGGGCGCCCCGAGCGCTCCGGGCGCCCCGGTCAAACCTGATCCCGATTTTGAAGGGATCAGATGTTGACCGCGCTGGAGACGGATCGACCGCCACATGGAGGGCGCCCCCGACGTCCCGGGCGCCCCCATGCCCTATATAAAGGGCCCTCGACCTCAGGCTTCAAGCAACACTTTCAATCAACGCTTCTACGCTCTTCTGCTCTCGCGCCTCGCTCCGGAAACCTCCCAACTTGAGCCGACGACGTCCCGCTGCTCCGAAAAAAACAAACTACATCGGAAGTCGGTAAAAGAAGAGTTTTTCTTTTTAATTGTTTACTGTGCTATATTTGTAAATCAATCTTTGTAAACTATTATTGCGCCTCATATAGAATTGCCCAAAGTAAACGGTCAACGACCGTGGACCTTGGAGTAGGAGTCGACCTAGGCTCCGAACCAAGTAAAAATTACTGTGTTCGCGTGTTTGTTTTTATCTTCCGCTGTGCAATTTCTCTTTCCCTAAATCCGAACGATTTTCGATATTCACCCCCCCTCTATCGGTTCTCTCGATCCAACAGTAAGTACCCAAGGTAGGTTTTTGATGTGGTCAACCAAGTTAAGTTAGGTCCGTTGTGTTTTAATCCATGTGTCTAAGTGTGCAGGAGCTTAGGAGCGTAGGAAGTCGAGCGGAAAACACAGTGATCGAGAAGGATTGCACAGGAAGGGAGTCGACAGGCTCAATGCACTCGAGGGATGCGGAGGTCTGCGGAACAGTACGCCAGTGGAGCGAGAAGGATGCGCACGACGTCCGAGGGATGAGAAGTCGGGCGGAAGCACATTCAAGAAGAAGGCCGGAGGAGAGTTCGGGTGAGCCCAACTCTGGAAGGCCCGAAATCACCCAAAAAATATCATGGGAGATTGGTCAGCATTGGGCTGACTTGGGCACCCCTATGCTCTCGAGCGCCCCTACGCAAACAGGCGCCCGAGATATGAAAAATCATATAAACTTAGCCGTTTGTAAACGTTGTGCATTGGATAACACTCAAGCGACGTGTCAGGCACCCTCAAGCACTAGGGCGCCCCTATAGAGCCACATCAACATTTGGATAGAGTTGACCGAGGCTATAAATAGACCCCCAAAACTCAGTTCCATAATATCCATCTACTGCAAACGAATTCCTTATAATCTTTTCTATTTTTCTGAGCTTTTCATCGTGTAAGAGGCTTCTCCACCCGAAAGAGTTATTCAGGAGATCTGTGCTTTATTTTGCCTTGGATTAGCAACCTCCCAGGTTGCAAACCAAGTAATTCTGGTTGCCTCTTTCTTTTTGTTTTGTTTAAATCTATTAATGTTTGTTTTGTTGGAACTAACTTCCATCTTTGTTTATCAAAAATAAAAGATAGTGTTTTAATTTTCAGGGGTAATTCACCCCCTCTTGCCGATCGACGATCGCCTTCATAATCTTCCAGCACACTAGATCAACACATCAGATAACAATAAGATTTAACTGTGAATCTTTGCTAATATCAAAATAAAGGTTCAACTGTGGTGCACCCTGCACCAATAATCTCCTCCTTTTTGATGTTTGACAACCTAATTTACAGTTAAGTTGAAATAGCATATATAATGAAAGAAGTAAACAACTTCCCCTCAAATAAATCTCCCCTTGCATGTGATATCTCTCTTCCTTTGACTAACATCAAAAATTAGGAGTTGCATAGGGTTGTAAATAGTTTAAGTTAAAAGCTAAGTCATAAGCATTAAGTTAAAATTTTAAAGTTCAAAATTAAGCTTAAAAACAACAATTAATTTTGAAATTTTAAAGTATGAAAAAAGGTTTAAGTTGTAAAATAAGATTTTAACTTAGGTTAAAATTTTGAAGTTTTAAATGTAAATTCGAAGTTTTAATTCTATATACTAATTTCAATTATTAGTTAATTTAAGTTTGAAAATATTATCTTAAGTTAGAAAAATTAGTTCTGATTTTGAAAACAAATTTAATTGGTTTTCAAATTTGTCAAGTTTCAAAAATGATTTTAAAATTAATTTTTAAAATTTAATTAAGTTTGAAAATAAATATTTACATTTTAAGATAAGTTTTAAAATAAGTTTTCCAAAATAGGTTTTTAGATTTTATTAAGGTTTAAAATAAGGTTTTAAGTTTGAAAATAGGTTTAAATTTGTTAAATTAAATTTTGTTTAAGTTTTAAAATAGGTTTTTAAATTTGTTTAAGTTTTAAAATTAGTTTAAGTAAAAATTAAATTTTATTTAAGTTTTAAAATAGGTTTTTAAGTTTTGAAATAGGTTTTTAAATTTTAAAAATGTGATGCTCTCATTTAGTTGATATTTTCTTTTAGAAGGGTGCCCTAAAGTTCAAGCATGGAAAAAAATATAGAAAAAGTTCTTATGTGAAATATCCAACTTTAATACTTAGCTGAATACCATTAGATATCAGCTTGGGTGACAAAAAGTTGGTCAAGTTGAAAATTGATTTATACTTGTTGAACTTGATCAATTTAAGTTTAAAGTCTTTTTGATTTATAGTGATGCACTAACATAAGCATTTGAAATCTAAGTTAAGGTCTAAGCATCTCACCCATTTTTAGGTTGAATCAAATACAAGCAAGAGATCCTTTTGTGCTTATGAAATGTTGGTTACCTAAAACTATAGGTGCATGCAACCTAAGGTAAAAACCTAGAGTAGTTCCATTCTAAGTTTTGAAAAATCCTAAGTTTTGAAATTTGCAAAAAGATAAAAAGATTTTGGAAGCTATAATTTTGAAAACAGTTAAGCAAGTAAAGTTCTATTCTAACAAGCATACCAAGGAACAAGATTTGAAGCAAAGTATCATAACACTACACAAAGTAAGGCATAAAGCTTGAGTCAGGGGGTACAGGTCACCCCAGCAAAAATAAGTCATACAACATCGAAAATCGCAAAGGAGTCTAACAGTCAATACATGCCAAGATCACATCAAGAGTCAGGAGGTGAGGTATGTGACGAGTGAAAGTAGTCAAATAGAGAGTGTTGCTCCTGCTTTATACAATCCAGCCTAGTAGTCATCTCCTGGCCAAAATTGGTGAGTTGTCCATGAAAAGAGGTGTACTGATCCTGAATCATAGTATGGAATGCATCAAAATGTCCAAATACATTATCACGGAATTGGCTATAAGGATTACTAGACGGTGGAGAGGCTGAGGAAGAAGCACCCGGGTTGAGTCAAAGAGTGGAGTCAAGGACATCAGGCCTTGATCTATCACCACTGGAGGTACTGGGGTCGATGGTTCTTCCTCGTGTCCTATGTCTCCAACTAGGGGTACGTAACATGGATGGCTTCGCTTGTAAGCTAGCCCCTCGGAGGTAGCTTTAATCCCAACTAGGGACAATTGTCTAATGCCTACTATGTCAAAATTTTAAATCTCAACCAGGTCACCTATACTAGTTTCTATCGCTAACGAGGCTATAAATGATGTCAATATATGACAATAGACCATGTGTACCTTCAGCGAGGTAATGTAGCCTGAGTAGTAGATAATGGACTTAAAAGGCCAGTAGCCTAGGTCAATCTAGTTGATGTTTTAATGCATACATCAAGAACAAATGAACGGGTCGTAATACGAATAGATCATGTGATGCTATAGGATAGATGCACGAAATGACAAACTTGTAGATTGCATTGTCCCTGGGACTTAAGTATACTGACGACATCTTCTTTGGGCGTGAGCCCTCAAAGAAGTTTGTCGAGGGTCGAATGCATAGGAATCAAGCAAAAGTCGTAAAGCAAACAGGAAATCACGTAAGGTGATGCCAACTCTAGTAGAGAGAAAATTAGCAGATGCAAAAGGAGAAAAGAAAAAGAAATAAAATGAAAAGAAAATAAAATAAAAGGGAGATCACTGTGTAGCATTAATAGCGGTGAAGGAAGAAGTGGACGAAGGATCTACGTTGGTGCTTGTGCTTCTCTTCTTCTGCCTATCATACCTTCTGGATCTCTATGACCCATACCACATCGTGGTACAATGATTGTCATATCTGCTACCAACAACAGAAAATCTCTTCATCAACACCGACATTACTCAAAACAAAATGAAAAGAAAAAGGAACACAAGGGGAAGAATCAAATCTATATCTATGACCTACTTTAAATCCAAAATAGTGAGGCTTTCATGAAGGCTAATCTCCATTGGAATTTCTCCAGCAAGAAGGTTATTAGAGAGCGCCAATTCCCTCGATCCATGGGCTTTTCGAAAGGAAGATATGCTTTCATCAAACGAATTGAAAGAAAGATTCAAACTTTACAACTTTATAAGGTCATCTAACTACAAACCAATGCCTCTATTCATGTTATTGAGGGACAAGTCCAACATCTGCAAGGATTCGAAGCTCAAAAAATTCTACAGTTGCCTTGTTAGTCTATTACAGCTCATGTCGAGGTGTTGCTGTCCCGAGAGGCCTCTGTAGTTGAAGAAGGGTTCAGGAATGCTAGTGAAGGTGCCGTTGACAAATTGAGCTAGCATAGGGAGTTGACGAGGCAGAGTTCTTCAAAGAAGTCAGCAGCCGTTGAGAAGTCGATGCCTTTCTAAGTGGAGGAGCGTTCACTCCTTTCTAAGTGCAAGGATTTGGGTGGCTCATGGCATTCCATTGGATGCCGGTGACAGAGCTGGGGAGGTAATTTGACAAAGAGACCAAGATTGGGACGTGGGGTTGGTCGAGTCGGCGAGAAGTGTCCGCAAAGCTACAGAAACAACACAAGGAGTAGAAAAGGCAGAGGAAGCATAGTAAGAAGAAGAAGGCACCCTCGTTCCTCTCTATTTCCACAAGCTCTGTCGATTGTGCCTTAGACACCTGCCTCCTGTTGGATCTGGGATGGTTAGAGAGGGAGGTGTGAATAGCCAGGACCCAAAAAAAACCTTCGCTACTTTTCTGCTTATCTTCTTTCTGCACTTAGGGTTAGCAGCGGAAAAACCAAAACACAACTGAAAGAAAAACAGAACAGACTAACAAACCAGACGCTAACACAGGAGGTTTACAAGGTTCGGGGATAACTTGCTCCTACTCCTTGACATGCCTGTGAGGTGGGCGATCCCTTGATCGTCGATAGATCAAGCCCCGGAGTGAATCCGGCTAATAGAACTTCTCCTTCTCGGTGGAGTAACCTCTCCACAAGCGTCTCATAAATATACAAACAAAGCACAGGAGACTCGAGAGGGAAGCTCACACAATAGATGTAGCAAAAACGCTCAAGCAAGAAGACTATACAGAGAGCACAACCACACAGCCAAAACGTACAACAAAAGCTTTGCTTCGTTTTCTGTTTGTTGCTTCACTCCTCTGCTTCGCCAGCTTCTTCTTAAGACTTCCTTCTGTACGTCTACAAGCTTCGTCACCCACTGACCCACGACATCATCACCCACTGACCCACTGATCTCCTCTGAGCTCTCAGTTCACTGAAGACCTCTTCAGCTGAAGCTTCAGGTCAGTCACCAGATGACAGAAGTCGTTGAAACCTGCAAACATATACCAAACAAAATAGCCACAGATAAAAGTCACTCTGAGCCCTTCTTCTTGCTCCTCCACAGCCCTGTATTATCTGCACACTCACAGGTTGATTAGCGAAGCAAATCGGAATCAAATCAGAAGTAAATCAGAAGGAAATCAGAAGTCTGATAGTAATTCGAATTAAAGTTCTGAGGCGCTAATCGGTCACCCTGATCGATCAGACACCCTCCTGACCGATCAGACATCATTCTGATCGATCCATTAAAGTTCTGATCGTCTCACTGACCGATCAGAGATCAGGGATCGGTCACCAGACCGATCCACCAACTCATTGAGATTTCAGACCAACCAACCCTCACTGGGATTTCAGACCAACCCTGATCGGTCACTTGACCGATTAGGTCAGGGCCTGATTGGTCAAAGTGACCAATCAGGTCACTTCCTGACTGATCAGGAGCCATCCTGATCGGTCCAGGATGGCTCTGATCGGTCGCACTGACCGATCAGGGCATCTTGTGATCAATCAATTGATCATTCACACACTTTCTGTGACCACACAGAATGGTTTCTGATCGGTCACCTGACCGTTCAGAAAACCTTCTGTTTCCTCAGAAGCTCTCTGGATCGGCTCTGGATCGGTCAACTGATTAATTAGTCATCAAGAGAGTTTGTGTCAACTTTCTGATCGGACTTCAGACCGATCTACAATCGAGAGAGTTCATGCCAACTCCCTGATCGGACTTCAGACCGATCCAGCTCTGATCATTTCGACCCTGAGTCCAGAGAGCAGGCTCCCTTGCCTTCTCTGACTCAGTCTGGTCCTAGAGAACGAGCTACCGAGCCCTCTCTGACCAGTACACTTAATGCTCAGTCCCCTAGACCAAGACTTCATGCCCAGCTTCACTCACCGGGACTTAGTCCAACCTAGCTTCACTCACTAGGACTCAACTTCACTCATCAGGATTTACTTCACCTAGCTTCACTCACTAGGATAGTTTCACTCACCAAGATTTCCTTCACCTAGCTTCACTCGCTAGGACCCAGCTTCACTCACCAGGATTTCCTTCACCTAGCTTCACTCGCTAGGACCCGGCTTCACTCACCAGGATTTTCTTCACCTAGCTTCACTCGCTAGGACTCGACTTCACTCACCAGGATTTACTTCACCTAGCTTCACTCACTAGGATAGCTTCACTCACTAGGATTTCTTCACCTAGCTTCACTCGCTAGGACCCGGCTTCACTCACCCAGATTTCCTTCACCTAGCTTCACTCGCTAGGACCCAACTTCACTCACCAGGATTTTCTTCACCTAGCTTCACTCGCTAGGACTCGACTTCACTCACCAGGACTTCTGATCTCAATCAACCAAAATTAAATCGGCGTCAACACCAAAACAACAATCAGGTCAAACTGCATCAACACCTCCTTCCTCGCCCTGGATGACCTTCATCCGCCCCTCGCCCTAAATGCCCGAGTCTGCTCCCTCCTTCGTGAGAAGAATGAGTAGAGGATAATTTTGTGAACATTTTTCTCTTAACTCCAAAATTGTCAAACCCCACCCATTTCGGTGGTAATCTCATTTGCAGTTTTGATGACGTTTGCTGATGTAACGGCCAAAAGTGATTGATTGCTTGGGAATCATTATTACCTAAACCAAATAGTGTTAAACAATATAACCTTGGTTCAACAACCAAAGTTATTAACTATTACCCCCAACCAAACATATCCTTAGAGATGTAGTATGAATCTATTATCGATGTTCAGTCTGTTAGATCTCTAGCATCAAATACAAAAAAAAACATTAAACACTTACAGTGATCAGCGGGGAAGAAAAGTGGAGAAGTTGCCGTCGGCAAGAAGGTTACGGCATGAACACTTCTCGGCGATTCCATGAACCAAATCCCTCTGTTCTCTTCTCACGATGAATCCTTCCCTCGTTTCTTGCGATGACCTTATCATCTTGCACTTGGACGCTATTTATAAGAGGAGGGAGTCTTTTCCTCTATCTCCATCAATGGAGGAAGGTGAATGGGTATCTCTATTAGTAGGAGCCCTAAAGCCAATTATGTGATGATTGACTAGGGACATTTTGTATCATATTCTATCATTAATAAAGGCATGTTTGGTTATTATACTTACTTTATATTTGTGCCAAATAACTAAGTATAATAATGTCCTTGGGTAGTAGGTTCTTATCTACATTATATCGATTGGTTGAATCGATAGTAAGATGATGTAGAGAACACTACACTAAATTATTCCTAGTCAAATATTAATATTCAAGGACAATATTTGTAAAATACGGCAAGTAATTCTAAAGTTTAAATCCAGAAATAACCTTGGAAAATATGATGGAAAATTTTTAGAAATTTTTCTGGATCCTTGGTGGAATTTATGAGGATAAACTGTATAAATAAACGAATATAATTAGGTTTTTTTCGATTTATTGGAGGAGATGTTATATATATATATATATATATATATATATATATATATTATATGGTGATTAAAAGCCCTAATCTAGTCTTAATCGGCCGCTTCCTCTCTGCCTTCACCCGCAGCCAACGCACGCAGCCGCCGCTCCTTCTCTTCTCCATCTCCTTCGCGTGCCCTAAACCAGACGCCGCTGCCATTCTGCCATGCGTGAATCCCCGCGACTCCCTCTGCCGTGCTCTTCTCTCTCGGGATCACATCGACGCCATCGACCCCTCTCCGGCCGCGAGCAAGAGCGGCATCCTTTGGTGTGTTTCCGTTCCGTTTCTCATCTCCACATCGCCGAGCTTTTCTTCAACCACAAGCAAGGTGTCAACCCTTTTCGGCCGTGAGCAGGGAGTTTGGGTTCTCCCTCTTGATGAGCACCGTCGCCTCCTCCTTCTGGCGACTACCGATTCCCTCTACCAACTCAGGTAACAGATTAATCCTTTTAAGGTTATTCTTGATCGAATCTTTGGTGTGAGAATTTAGAAGCAAGGCTGTAGCTTTGGATTGGAGATCGTATTTGATTTTTATTGTAATGATAGGTTATAAGTTTGAGCTCCCGTTACTGTTTTGTTTCAGAATCCACATATTTGGATTTGGTTTAGCATAATGAGCTCTATTTCTAACTTGTAACTGGAATGGAATTTGTTCAGATCTGCAGGTTAAGCTTTAGGGTTGTATCGTGATGTGGTTTTGGTTTTCTTAGATTGGTTTTTTGGGTGGGATCAGTTTGATAGAACCTACAAGAATTGGATGAGGTTGTAAGCTTGATTGAAGCTTTAAATTGGTTTTGTAATCAGTAAGAATTGTTTACTAGATTGATTTTGAAGGGAGTTTGGTGTAGATGAACTCTTGGGCTTGATTGGAGTTGTTGACTTTGGGAAATTCTGCCCTATCTTGAAGTTGTGTCGTGGGCTTCAATTGATTGGTGTTTGCTATAAGTTTTCACTTGAGGTGGTTATTTTTCCTTGGGTTCCTTCATGAGTTGTATCAATAAACATCTCTATTGTGTTGGATGAGTTGGGTGTTAAATTTCTGGATTGTCGTGAGCACTGTTGTGTGCCGTGAGTGTGTTTGGATGGGAATTTGGTTTCTAGATGGTTGTTTTGATTTGATCTGCCTCTACTGTTGGTATGGTTTTGGCTGGGTATTCCTTACCGTGAACTTTGTAAGTGGGCTCCAGGGTTAGAGCATATTTTGTTCTAGGTCTCCTTATGGATTTGATGTTGTGAGCTATGATTATGAAATTATGGATTAGGTTAGGATTTGGAGAACCTTGTGGAGCTATATTGAGAGCCTGGTGATTCTTGCCTTGATGGGATTGTTATCATGTTAAACCTAATTAGATCAATTAGCGGTTGATCGAGATAATTAAGGGTTAATCATTTAATTATGACTAATTAAATAAAATAGGATAATTAAGACGATCCTAATAAATTGAGATAACTCGTTTAGCTATAATTATATATTATTGTAGCTAAACATATGCCTTTGATACAGGGCATTGACTGGATTTATCATTGCGGATTATATTGGACGGGTGGTTCTCCCCTTTTGATACGGACTACTACTCTTGGAGGCGGGTACCCTTTGACTTATCTTTATGATATTGTCATCTTGTTATGCATAGACTGTTATAGATAGCAGTAAGATCATACGCTATCCCTGTTTATTATGCCTGTCCTGGATACTTGTTAGTTATCCCTGAGTTATTATGCCTGTCCTGGATACTTGTTAGTTATCCCTGAGTTATTATGCCTGTTTTGGATACTTGTTAGTCATCCCTGAGTTATTATGCCTGTTCTGGATACTTGTTAGTTATCCCTGAGTTATTATGCCTGTTCTGGATACTTGTTAGTTATCCCTGAGTTATTATGTCTGTTCTGGATACTTGTTAGTTATCCCTGAGTTATTATGCTTGTTCTGGATACTTGTTGTTTAACCCTGAGCTATTAACCCTGAGATATTATGCGGTTAGTTTCATACAGTATTAGGTATTGTCATATCTATATGTATGCTTAGATATCGTGAGGTATCTCTTGTGTTTGACATTGAGAGATCTGTAGATTTCGGCCAGTATACCTTGTAGGTTACCTGTATTTCCTGTTATAGGATTTCAGACTGAGACTTAGTATACTGAGGACTTGGGGAGGGAGGTATGTGTATCTATCATACACCATCCTTGCATTGTTGCATGCTGGCGATCAGCGACTCCCTTGTGGTTGAGCCTAATCATCTTCCGGCATATGATATGCACACACGGTCACTCATGGGTTAGTGGATACCGCTGGGTGTGTGCATTTGCTCTGTATTTCTCCGCTCGTCCGCTCAGGAGTAGTGGTTTCGGAGCGTGGTAGCAAGTAGGGATCCCTTCTCTACCCATAGACCAGAGAAGATGAGAGAGATATCTCCCCCATATATACATGGGGCGGAGCGATAGCTCCACCAGCATCCTATCCTCTCGGTCATTCAGGAGCAGTGATGGCAGATTACGGACAGTGTCACAGCTCTACCCACTCGGCCGACACAGTATCGCCTGTCTCGGTGGCTTGACTGGAGTTAGGGGGTGACCATGGCATTGCACCATGTGCATATTTTGCATCGTGCATTGTTTGCTGCACTTGATTGCTGCACTTGTTTGACATGCATATTCTGGAGACTTGTTATCTGAGATTATATGTCTATTGATATTCCCTTGGTACTTATTATCCTCTTTTCAGGTTAGATGGATTCGGGTATGTATCTTTATTCAGTATCTTCGGTATACCCTTTCCTATTATTCATATGAGGTTGTATCAGCGTAGACTTCTATTGTTATTATAACATACTATGCATATCTACTGGGTATTCGCTGAGTTTATGGACTCACACCGTTGCCATATGTTTTTATTTCAGGTTGAGATACTTGGAGTCGCCAGAAGAGCCCAGCAGCCAGTCCCTACCCATCGCGACGACATGGTTTCGTTTTGTACTTTATAGTGTGTTGTTTTATAATTCTTTAGGCGATATGTATATGTCGTATGTGTCGTGAGCCCTAAGGGGTTGTTGTATTTGTTGTTTCGTCATAAGTCGGACCGGTCCGCAGTCAGGTATGAGTTACTTAGTTGTCTTGTGTTTTTTTATGTTGTGTTTATCTATTTTGGAGGCCTGAGGCCCAATTAAACTGCGTGGTGATGTTATATAGGTTATGTGTATGTGTAAATTGTCCGCTGGACAGGGAGGTGCTGTCCGATTTTCTATTGGATCAGCGGCTCCTGGGTCTCGGGGCGTGACAATATTAATGCATGGAGACTAGCATGTAGGTCAACTGATGACTTGAGCTCATAAGTCATGGATATGTGATATCAAGTTGACACATGGGTATATATTGGAGAATGTGTACTGAATTGACCCGTCATAAGAAAGTTTCATAGATTGTCATATGAGTGTCATAAACTTTCTCATGTGACTATTAGTATGAATAGTCCTTTGATCTGAAGTCACTACAGTTCCCTACATAAGGAGTTATGTATTTGGTATCGTCAAACGTCACCCGTAACAGGGTGGACTATAAAGGCGATCACTGGGTATGTAATGAATTATGCGGAGGGATGTGAGTGATGTAGATAGGATCTATCCCTCCCATATGACGGGAGTGATATCTGTGGGCCTCTTGATCGAGTAGGACTACTAAAACGCATGACCATGCTCAAATGAGTCAATATGAGATATTGAGCTCATTTGTTTGAGTGAGTCTACTCAGGGATCAAGAAACACAAAGATTGATCAAGGATGACATGGTCTATGCCTCATTAGTCAATCTAGATATCAAGGATAGAAGGACAAGGTCATACGTTATCATAGTCACGGAGGTTTAGTCGGATCTCGACTTTTCTTGTTACTTGGGTAGCAATGATGCATTGCTAGATGTCGCTCATTGCTTATGTGTCTAAAGCGTTTAGGCGCATTGCCAACGTCACGAGAACCTATTGGGTCACACACTAAGGACATGATGCTTCGGGAAATCAGATCAGGAGCCCGAGTTGGGAACTCGAGAAATCTGATCAGGAGCCCGAGTTGGGAACTCGGGAGATCTGATCGGGAGCTCGAGTTAGGAACTCGGGAGCTCGAGTCAGGAGCTCAGGGACTTGATCAGGAACTCGACACTCGGTAGACTGGGCTGGGAGCTCGGCAGACTGGGTCGGGAGCTCGACACTCGGCAGACTGGGTCGGGAGCTCGGCAGACTTGCTCGGCAAACTTGGTCGAGAGACCTGGTCGGAAGCTCGAGAGGCCCGGTCGGAATTGCAGGGGAAATTCATTAAAATGTTTAATGAAGAAAGAGAAAAGTCTCTCTTCATTGGATGAAGAGAAGGTGAAGAGTCACATGAAAAAGATGTGCTCTTTATTGGCTTTAATGAAGGGAAGTCAAAGAGACAAAAGACTCTTCATATTCATGGGATGAGTATAAAAGAGAGTCTAGTCATTTTGAATGACAAGAGAGAGTCATCCCCTTCCTCTCTTCTTCCTCTTCTCCCTCTTGGCCGAAACCCTTGTGGGTTCTTGGTGAACTACCCCAAGTTGCTAGCACAACTAAGGTAGTTTTTCCCGAAGTTGAGAGATCGTGTCCGTGTGGATACAAATAAAGGAACAGACACTTGAATGTGCAAGAGATCCGGCGCATCTTGGACGAACGGGATAAGCAAAAGGCACGCTCCAAAGGTATACACTGTAGATAGATCTATTAGATAGATGAACTTCGTACGAGTTTTCTTTTGCATGGATCGCTGGAGGGATCTTGTTTCCGCTGCGTTTTGTGTTTTGGTGTCGAGAGATCCTAACAATCTCTTCCATTCCACCATTAATTGAGGAAGATGAAGGTAAGGGATACCCTTTCACCTACCCAATTCTAACATCTCTTACTCGTCCAAGTCAATCCATAAAGGTCATCTAGTCACAGACCATTTAAGAACATTCAATTCACAGTTCAAGGAAAATGGTTCGTGTGACAGCAAGCATATTGAGCAATTACTGCTAAGAAAGTTGTTACACTTAACTTAGTTGCTCTATAAAACGAATCTGAGACATTAATAACTTGCCTTTACCCCAGATTAAATATTTACATCAATATGAACATCTCTAATCCTCATTTGACTACTATGTCAAGAGCATGTTCAATATCTCTATTCAATATATTTATTCATAATCACATTTTAAGTACTCAACAAAAAATATAACTAGTCGACTAGTGAATAAATATCATAGATGTAAATCAATTTTAATTTCCTTTTTAGCTAGAATCTATTTATTCTAATCAATTGCTTTCTTAGTTATGCTCCGTAGACCGAATCATCCATAGTCAATAGGATACACACTAAAGTAGCAAACACTGATTAGAATTTCAAGTAGGCAGCTAAATAGTCACTTATGGTAAGATTGAGATTAACTTATAATCTCAAGGGTCTCACATAGTAGAGAAGCAGAGATCTATTCTCCTACTACCTTATTGTCGCTATAGCACATGTGGTATGAATCACATGCTACGATGTTTTTCTCTTTGCCAAAAAAGAGTGCATATTTTTCTCAAATATTTAACATTGTACAAATTTCGATCTAGATATACCTAATGTCTAATCTGAATTCAACTTATGAATTTAATATGGCCTTTAACAGGTTTAGTAAATGGTAGGTGCATTTACTTTGATCATTACATAAAAGGATCTTATCTTGATACAAAAATCAAGACGATATCAACTTATGAGTATGTCTCTATTTACAACTACATAAGTTGTCTCATAAGTAATGGTCTTACTTCTATTTATACTCAACAAATAGAGACGATTGTCCATGTGAGTGGACCAATCTCAGCCTGCCAACATGTTTATCGAGATTTTATCCAAATGTAACAAATACATTTACACTGAATAGATCATGATATTTCATATATATAATAGTCTTTACAATGTATTACATTTTGTGTAGTCCCAAAGACTTCACATGTCCATGAAATGACTTTTTAGTCAATGACTTAGTAAAAGGATTTGCAAGCATAACATGTTTAGGGACATACTCAAGAATTATCTTTTCCTTGTCAACAATATCCCTTATACTTGACTTTACTGTGATTTTTAGATCCTTAGAAAAAACTATAATAGCTTGATTATCACAATACACTGTAACAGGACTCCCACTGTCGTCAGTAATCCTCAGATGCATCAAGAATCTTCTTAACCAGATAACTTCTTGTGCAACAACTGCATGAGTCATATACTTAGTTTCCATTGTTGACAGCACTATACAAGCTATTTCAACAGGGTTACACAAGCCTATTTCGATAGGACATACAAGCCTATTTTGGCAACGCTACACAAGCATGTTTCTTGTTGTTCCATGAGATACGCCACCATTCAGCAAGAAGGTATAGTTAGATGTGGATTTTTTGTTATCAAGGTCCCTTGTCCAATATGCATCTATATAGCCCTTCTAGCTCAGCTTTGATCCTTTTCATTGCTTTCTAGTGTCTCGATCATGAGTTTAACTAGAAACGACTAACTAAGCCAATAGCATAGCTTATATCGGGATAAGTATACAACATAGTATACATCAACTACCAATGACACTAGCATATGATTTTTTTCTTCATATCGGGTATCTCTTCAGGAGTCTTGGGAGACATACTTTTGCTCAGAATAACACCTTTCGCTGTAGACGTTTATTCAATGTTGCAATCTAACATATTGAAGTGTTGTAACATCTTAGTGATATAAGCTTCTTGGGACAAACCCAAATGTCGTTTTGATCGATCACGAATGATCTGCACTCCTAAGATGTATTCAGTTTCTCCCATATCTATTATGTCCAATTGTGATGAAAGCCAAGACTTGACTTTAATCACAAACTTTAGATCACTTCTAGCTAATAGCATATCATCAACATATGGGAGAAGTTGAATACATCTTAGGAGTGCAGATATGGGATCTAAAGTTTGTGATTGAATTCAAGTCTTGGCTTTCATCACAATTTGACATAATAGATATGGGAGCGAATAACTAAGTAAGGTTCTGTTTCATCATTTCTCAAGAATCAGGAAGGGAGCGAATAACTGCCTGAACTTGTTGTTCATCGGTTAACTCATGATCAGCAGCCTTTAGCTCCCGAATTATATTCCTCAATACCCTCAGATATTGGGCCATGGTAACATTTGGATGCTTTTTACAACTGTCAAACTTAATTGTAGTTGACAAAGCTTGCTCAAGCTGACTTCACTCCATTTCTCTCTAAGGGCTACCTAGACGGCATGAGCAAATGGTAATGACTCATGAACTAATCAATATGTCCTTAGTAGTGGAGTCCTTTTTCTTCCATGCCCTATAAGCATCAAGATTAAGTTATGTTGTGCTATTGAACCATTAACAGGTTCTTCCATGAACTAATTCACGGTCTCTAGAATTTCTTATTCCTCGAGAACATATTGTATCTTGAGATGCCATAATTTGTAGTTATCCCCATATAATCTCTTTGTCTTATTCAGTTCAGCTATGATATTCTTAGTTGTCATGATCTTATCATAAATAAACACATTATTTATTGACTCAGTGTAATTTATATGCATGTAATTTGTGATTGACTCATTGTAAATTAGAATTAGTTTACAAAATCAAGTGGTAACTACGTTTCCACTCATCATTCGTATAATCCAATCTAATCAACATTGATCAATTCTATTACACACATCCCATCAAATGAACTAATCATTTGTATTAATGAACTAATCATTATATAAACTAATCATTAAATGAACTAATTATTTGTAAGAATGAACTAATCATTTTTAAGAATGAATTAATCATTAAATGAACTAATTATTTATAAGAATGAACTAATTATTAAATGAACTAATCATTTATAAGATTTGTTAACATATAACATGACTTTTTTTAAATAAAATATCACTGTTTGTACATAATAACAGTCTATACCACGTAACTTTCATAGACTAAATGGGCCAATATTGTTTCGTACATAACGACAATAACAATAACAAAATTTTAACAAATTAAATAAGCTAATATCACTGTCACTAGGACAGACACTAGTGCAGTTGCTAACATAATTCATTTTATCTTAGACTTTGCTCTATCTCCTCAATCGCCTCCCTCAGCTTATTCTGTCACACATCGAGACAGGTCATCGTGTATATCATCCTTGGCATGTGGATTTGAAAAATAATTTTATCAGTGCCAAATTGGCAATCCAGTGACAAAACTAGTTCATTTCAATCACATATATATATAGAATAAACACATAGAATCATAAGCAAATAAGAAAAATAAATTTTCTTTATTTGAGGAACTCCAGTTAACTAACACACTGGACCGGACGATTTGGAAATTAGATTTCAAGTATTAGCTTATTCCTTTATCCTCATTAGAATTGATCTAATTGAATATCTTGTTGTTATTGTTTAATTTTAAGCTCATTTAAGTTTAAGTTAAACTTATTGATCAAACCAATTTGATTGGTTATAATTTAGACCAAACTGGTCTGGTTAAACTAACCAATGGTATAAACCAGACCCAACCTGTTTGGACCGAACTGATCTGGTTAAACCAACAAATGGTTTGAACCAAACCCGGTCTGATTGGACCAATCTAATCTGATTAAACCAATTAATGGTAATCAAGTCTAATTAGATAGATTAGTTCAAATTAATTAAACCAAATTTAAAAGAAATTGTTGTTACAGCTTAGTGGTATAGCCTTAGCCTTCTTCACGAAGGTCTTCTGTTTGATCCTTTATGATGGCTTTCCTTTGCTTCCATTTTTTATTTGATTTACTTAAATCAAACTTTTCCTCATCTTAATCGATCAAAGACTGTTTTAATCGATCAGATATGTTTTTCAATTGATTACGCATATTTCAATCGATTAAACTATAATTTTAATCGATTAAAAACTTCTCTGTGGTCGCAACGAATGCGAGTTGTCGGCCGATTCAGTGTGATCGCTGGTGCTTTCCAGCAACAGAAGTCACCTGTCGCAATAGCCAACCCCAACAACAACCATCGTCGTGATTTCTTCTCCGTGACAAACACGGTCGCTGGGCCAGCGAGGTGAACAGAGAGAAACCGCCGAAAAGAACAGTCGCGCGATCGAGTGAACAGATATGATTTTAAAAATTTCATGCTTTTACAAATCTAACGTGCTCTGATACTATTGTTAGATCTCTAGCATGAAATACAAAAAAAAACATTAAACAAAGTGGAGAAGTTGCCGTCGGCAAGAAGGTTACGACACGAACACTTCTCGGCGATTCCACAAACCAAATCCCTCTATTCTCTTCTCGTGATGAATCCTTCCCTCATTGCTTGCATGATCTTATCATCTTGCACTTGGATGCTATGTATAAGAGGAGGGAGTCTTTTCCTTACCTCCATCAATGTAAGAAGGTGAATGGGTATCTCTTCCCATTCCACCATTAATTGAGGAAGATGAAGGTGAAGGGATGCCTTTCACCTACCCAATTCCAACACAATCCAGGGTCCTCGGGAAGACATTAAGTGCATATCTTAATGAGTCTCGATTTATTACCGTTTCTTTAGGGTTAGTGAGTTCGGTGATCAACTTCTTGAGTTTGACGTGTAGCTTAGCAACCCTTTCTCCTTCAAATCAGAGGTTGCTGAGTTGGTTTCTAAAGTAGATCTTTCTTAGCTAGTTTTGCTTTAGAGATGCATTCATGAAGCTCCGAGAACTCCTCCCATAGATCTTTTGCTAAAATATAAATGCTGATCCAGTTGACTTCCTGAGGTGCTTAGCAGATGAATTCTACTTTAGTGTTAGCCATAAAGTCCGTCTGTTGCTTTTTGTTCTAAAGATGTTTTTCCTTTTCTTCACCATTCTCGTCGTACTTCAAAACCGTATTTTATCGTTAGTAAAATTTCGAAGTCAGTTCTAAAATATACCTTCATTTTGCGCTTCCGTATCGTGAACTACCCCTCGAACTTTGGCAGGTAAATGTTTGATCTGACCATCTTCTTACTACTTCAGTTAGCGATTAGTCCTTTTAAAGGGTTTGAGTTCTGATATCAATTGTAGGTTCGCGTCGATCGGCTAGAGGAGGTGAATAATCCTGTAATAAAAGTTAGCACTTTTTCTTACTTTGTTTAGCAAGGATATATAATTAATTGATCAAAATAAATAACATAAAAATAAAAAAGACTCGGACAATTACTTAGAGCATCTGCAACAACGTGTTATTTGAAAGTTATAACACTGAATTAATGTTAACACAAATACAAAAAGATATTATAACACCTCAAAAATTTACCACGTCAAGAACATGTTCATACAAAATTTTGATATATATAAAAAATAAAAAGCATATGGGAGGGTGTTAAATTATTTTATAATTTATATAATGAATATATTTAAAAATATTATTATTTATTTATTTTAAATAATATAAATAAAATTGAAATTATATTTATTTAAAATAAAATAAGAATAAAAATGAATAAGTGAATAATGAGTGTTAATGTATATGTGACATGTGGACCTATTCTTTTTGATGATGTAGTAGGTGTTATAATGCCAACGAATGTGGATGCCTTTAGTTACACCCCTAGATGGTTGTTAATCGTAAATCAAGCTCACTAAAAACACACTTTCGTTGAAAGCGGAGAAACTACTTATAAACTTGGAAAGCTCATAAAGAGCATAGAAAATGAGTACAAGTTGTTTTCTTTCATTCTTAGCTCTAAGGCCTATTTACAACCTACTGGTTAAAATAATCATTTATTGACGTGACACTTAGGGCATCTCAGTTGAGACCTAGGACGTCTTAGTTGTATAAAATTTTCTCTACGTAGCAACGTCTTTTTTAACAGTGCAGTTCACTTGAAGCGTCTCAGTTACGACCCAGAGTGTCTCGACTACTGTTCATCCGAGGTGCCCCTCAATCACAACTAAGGCACTTACGTTTGGCTTTGCGGCAACTCTTCTATTGAGTTGACCTTTTTAGTTTTCGTTTGCCTGAGTGATTCTTCGACTTTCTAAAATTGAGTTCATCCGAATCCAATTCCAACTTTTTCTCGAGCCATTTTCAATTTTTCAAACTACTTCTATCAAAAAGTGATACGACACGACTAGGCCGGGAGAGGGAAAATTTGAGATTTTTAAATTTTAGTGTGTATTTTTAGCATTTTGGATGAGAGGTCCTGGCTGGAGTTTATGAAAATGCGTATATTTTAGAAAATTAACTTAAAAGGGAATTAAGAAAATTATAAAACTATATATGAAATTGACATTTCACAACTATATAAATCGACGGGTTCTTCGGCGTTGAGCGCGAGGTGAAACCTTGCTTAAACCCTATTCCTCGCCGCCTTGCTGCTCTCCTCCTCGCTCCTCGGAGTTTGTTGGCGAAAGGAAGCGTCTTGTGTCCTTCTTGTAGGGATCTTTATCTGGATTCTTCGTAGCCGCCCTTTGAGTCGTCGCGAGTCGACGATGTGCTTGTACGGTGGTTCCTGGATCCTCTTTCTTCCGCTTAGATTTGTGGTCGGAATTGAGCTGAAGCCCTCTGAATTTGACTTCACTAGCAGCTTGTACTAAAAAGGAGAAAGCAATCACGTTCTTAAGAATATCCTTTTTCTCTGCTAAGGCGTAGGAGTTTTCTCGTGCTTTGTTTACTCAGAGATCCTTACTTCCTCTTTTTTTAGAGCGCATTTTTTATTCAGTGGGAGAATTTAGACTGTTTTAATTCCAAAATGCCGCTTGGGCAGAGACCAGGAGACAAAAGTGAGTCACGATATTGTGGAATTGAGACGGAATTCCATGATGATATGCCTCAACTGCTCACTTATAGTCTTTCTGGTGGCTTCGACTTCGTAGTGGCTCCTCTGGTCAGTAACCGTCACCGCTCTATTCTTTTCTTCTCATTTTATTGCCAATAAACAAACCTTATGCCTGAGTTTTGTGCATGGTATCATTTTTCACCTTATTTAAAAGTTTTGATATTTCTTTGAGTCTTATTAATTTGTAATTCTAGCTAAATCGCCGGAAAAATAGTCAGATTAATGAGTTGCATAGTAGTTGGATGTTAGGTTTATATTAGTAGTTATCAAGCACATACGTAGTTAAAAATTTTGGCATCCAACTTGGAGAATGAGAATTGAGCCTTTCTGTTGCTTTTAGCAATGGGTGAATTGTCTAGTTGGAGAGTATTGGATACTAAGGATAATGGGATTGCATGGTTGAATAATTAAAATCAATGAATTAACTAAATAGTTATCATTTAACATACAAGCTTTTGTGCAAATCCAGAACCAGTGGTATATGATTCAACCTCTTTTTCCATGTTTGTCTTCTATTATTTGTACTCCAATATCTCTTGAAATGCTCCATAAGTTATATTAAGTCTTCTAATTTTACATGCATTCCTGATATTCCAGAACTCAGTGTTGCATTCATTCAAATATTACATTTTTTTGGTATTTGCCGTTAGATACAATTTAGATTGCCATAGGTTCTTCAAGATAGTTCACTGAATAAGCGAACCACTAGTTTATGTATTGTCTAGCTGTTGAAGCTCTTTTGTCTCAGCATGTATCAATATGCTTCTTTGTTGGTTATACTTCTAAAGAGTTAAAAGATTCACAAAAATCATTTAATGTTTAGGGCATTGAGAATGTGTTTTTTTTTCCTTTGCCCTGCCCTGTTTAGCTCTTACTTTTAACTACTATTTCAGGTCGACCCTAGCTATAGGCCTTCCATCAGAAATAACAATGGTGGCGCTACCATTTTACCTGTTTCAGCATCTGATTTAGTACTTAACCCTTCTCAGTGGAGCAGTCATGTTGTTGGTATGTTTCGCTTGCAATTATTGCTCTGCTTGTGCTGTTGATATGTATTTATGTAATTTCTTTCTATTTATTTTGATATACTTCTAGTGTTGATACAATTGGTGTTTAAACTAGTTTAAGAAACCTTCATTTTGCTCACCTGAAGCGAGCACTCTTTAGTCTGCAAATTCAAAATTTTTGTACTTTTCCTTCGCTTTATCTTCTTCCTTCCCCTTCATTTCCAGTAAGGCAACAGGCCACCACTGGTAACTATGTTTCAGCAGAGGTTGTCATTGCATCAAAACCGTTCCAATTAGTGTCCTAAACTAGTTCTGGAATTGGTATTTTGTACCTTGCCTGTTTGTTAATTTTGCAAGCAAAGTTAACTAATCATGGATTGCATATTTTGTTTCAGTTTGCAACTCTTTTGGCTTTTAAGTATTATGTTATTGATTTGTCCATGTTAGCACTTGACAATTGATATGCTGACTATATTTATTTGTTTCTGATAACTGTACATTTTTTGCTAGGTAAAATTAGTTCTTGGATTGATTTAGATTCAGACAATGAAGAAGTTCGATTAGATTCTGAAATTACATTGAAGCAAGAAATTGCATGGGCTTCACATCTATCGTTGCAGGTTTTCTACTCATTTCCAAATACTATTTCTTGGTGTAGGCTTTTTTACATGCTCAGATGTGCAACATTGTGCCTAATGGTCTTATGTCTGTTTATTCTTATTCTTATTTGCTTAGTACCACATGGAATTCAAATATGTTGTGGGTTAATTAACTTAGTTTGACTCTGCTGCTTTATCCTATGGTTCCTTAATATGGTAAATATTTGTGAACCTTGTCATTTGAGTTCTATTTTAGTACTCTCATCTTTTCACACAGAATGCACATTGAGTGCTCTGTTTAATTCGCTTCAATTTTAGCAAACCTTTTGAGGATGTTTTGTTAATGAGATGTATGAACAGATTGTGTTTGTCAAAATGCCTCCCTGCAATTTTTTCTTATTGTTATCCTTTATCTTGGTGCTTTTTTTGGATCCTTGTTTTGGAATCTCCAAAAAATGTTTACATAAGAATACATTTTTTATACTCTGATAAGTTTCTTTAATCGTATCATCTAGCTGCAAATTTTAGCACTCTACAATAATAGAGATGACTTAATTAACATTTCAATGATCCTAATGTTCTCAAACATGCCATTTTACCCTTCATAGCCATTAACAGTGTTATTCCTTCTATGGAATGACGACAGTGGCAAACATCTGCATAACTCGCGAATGCTTACAAAAGGTTTTGAAGATTTTTTTGTTGGGAGGGGGTAGGGGGTGGGAGGAAGTAAAAATGGAATTTCCTAATATTTATAATTCAGAAGGTTCTCAATTCCAATTTTTTTCTTTTCCAAACCTTTTTAAGTATGCTGCATGATGCCCAATATAATTAGCTCTACTTTTTTTCATATATGCTTTTAAAAGGAGTGATGTCCTTAAAATTGTACTTTTTTTAAACAAAAAAGCAAATTTAACCCTTGGCGGAAAATAATTTTGAGGGACTATAGATTGCTTGAACTTTTTTGTTGGAGACAAGTAAATTATTTGTCTATAAGATATGGAAATAAGGACTAAGTGGTGTTAGAAGTGAAAAATGAACAATTTTACGGGGACAACAAAAGGAGATCTTGCTGCTTTTCATTGAGCTACTGATAACAATTATTGCCAACCACAAAGCTCAAATGTCAGAAAAATACCTTTATAAAACATCAAATTGCTGGGACTACCAATTTGATCTGCGTTCTTCAAACAATAGTTTGTTGATATACTTCCAAATCTTTGTAACAGGCTTGCATTTTACCTGCTCCTAGGAGAGGTTCCTGTGGTAATTACGCAAGATGTGTGAATCAGATCTTACAAGGAAACAACATGCAGGTTTGTTGCTTCAGCTTAATTTCTTATTTTGTTCAGGGTAATGTGGTGCCTTTTAATCTTTTCTATTATTCTCTTACTTTTTTTTTTCTTTTATAAGTTGTGGCTTAGAGTACCATTGGAAAAATCTGAGATCATGGATGGATCTACGGATGCAGATTGTGACCTTCTTCCTGTAAGTAGAGTTTCAGACACTGCCTGACTTCTACTGCTTCTTTTATAGGTTGAACTATTAAGACCTATATTTCAATTCTGAGCATTCATTTTCCTTCAGCGAATTACTATTCATGGGATAAGTTTAGTGTTTGCAGCTAATGCAGTCTTTTGATTAGCCACTACAACTTCTTTTTCAAAGCCATATATGCCTATCTGGATATGGTGGTTTCACATCTGGTCTTGTGGGAAATGTGATATCTCTGCCATCTGCTATGGTCTTAAGCTCCTTTATTTCACAGGGTGGAAGAATGCTTGATTCATGGGAATGCTGGAATACATTTAGACTGCTCTGTGAGCATCATAGTCAGCTAGGTGTAGCTCTTGATATTTTGTAAGTTGGGCTAGTTCCTTTATGTTTTTTCATACTCTAAATTAATGCTTGATGTTTCTCAAACTTGGATGTGATGTTGGAAACCATGGATCAGGAGTTCTCTGCCATGTAACAACTCTGTCTGGCGTTGGTTCGGAGAGCCTGTTAGAGCAGCTATTGTTCATACCAATGTGCATTCTCTCAACTTTGAATATTTAATTTGGATGCTACCTGATCTGTTATATTTTGATTCAAGTTCTCACTGTTTTTTTTTATTTTTTTTAATTTAAAATTAGTCCTTCTTGACAAATGCAAGAGGATACCCCTGTTTATCTAAACGGCATCAGAAATTGATAACAGGATTTTTTAATCATTCTGTTCAGGTGAGTTTTTCATTGTAGTTTTTTACTTTCTTACTAAGAGACTTTCAATATTTCTTATTCCATGATTTTCTTCGGTTTTATGTTAACTGTAGTTATCTAAATTTTAGTCTGCACTTCTCATCGTGCTTTTAATTTCTTTGATTACTGTTGCTTTTGTACATTTGTCAACACATTATTCATGCAATCTTCTTATTTCTTATTGTTCTTATGATCCTTGATTCATTGTTTTTTCAGATAGTAATTTCTGGAAGCTTACTTCACAACATTGCTGGTGATAGTGATGAAGTTTTGCCCGCTATTGATGATGACAGTCCCATAGAAGGTCTGGCTTTACTCATGGCTAATTGAAGTTGTATACTGCTAAAGTTGTTGATTAGTTGTATTTGTTCAGCTTTACCTGCCCAGCATGAATTGAAGCCTTATCTGGACTATGTTGCATACCTCTATCAAAGATTGGATCCACTCCCTGAGCAAGAGAGGTTTGAGGTAGTAATGATGGCATGTTTTTTTATTGTCTGCTTTATCATTGTTTGGCTTATTAAGTTGCTCTTACAGCTTGGTTATAGGGACTTTTTGCAATCGCCATTGCAGGTTAGTTTTGTTAGACTCTTTTATCAATCTGTTAGTTGTTCTCTTTGTTAAGGGAAGTCTTATATATTAATGGCTATATTTTATTGCAGCCTCTCATGGATAATCTGGAGGCTCAAACTTATGAGACATTCGAGAAAGATGTAGTCAAGTATAGTCAGGTTTGTTTTCTGAATCCATTAGCTATGTTGTGACAAGTTGCAATGGCAACTGAATTTCTGGCATGCATCTTCTTCAATATGACTTTAAGGCTCCTGTAATGCAGCAGATTATTTAGTAATTTATTTCTACAACACTGTATTCTTGTTGGAAACTTGTACGGGCAAGTACAAGTATGTAAAAAGATGCACTAGATGATGTGCTAGTTGCTCATTTGTGAAATATTGGTGAAAACATGTATGCCTATGAACAAGTTATAGGATAAACTGAGAAAGCACTTTTTGTTCTCGTTTTTGGTAAATTTTCAAATAATTTTTTCTCTCTTTTTTGTTACTTTTAGCACGTGCAAGATGCTTATATTGTGTTATAGCATTGCAGTATCAGAGAGCAGTTTGTAAAGCATTGATTAACAGGGTCCCAGATGAACAAGCATCAACAACAATAACAGTTAACATCTTTAATTTCCCTTTGTTACATCTGTATCCTTGGAGGTTTTTGATAGTTAATGGTCATGTCAATGCCAAAAAATCTTCCATTCCCCTTTTTATAGCAGCTAACATGTTTTTCTCCTATAAAAGGTACTAATGGTTGTAGGAGCTGGACGAGGACCACTTGTAAGAGCGTCTTTGCAGGTAATTTCTTTTTTCCTTGCTGTTGTAGGTATTGAGCTAATTGAGTTATTAGGCAAAATGAATTTAGTCCCTATTATTAGTTGCAGGTTTAGGGTTTGATACTGTGTCCTATATATGCCCACATATACTGGTTATTTTATATGAATAAGGCAATCTATTTTCTTTTCTTCAAACTTAACATAATATCAAAGATTCAAAGTTAACCATTTAAGATTACAGTTTTCCAAAAGAGGCATTACGTTTAGGGGGAGGTCGTCTCCATCATCATTGCCGCATGTGGCCTCCCCTCATTATTTTCTTCCCCTTTGCTTACTCATCAAGGCCTTACAGCACAAAATTATGTTTCTTCATTGAATGCTTATCTTGTTCAAGTTATGCTTTTTGCACGCCCAACAATATGTCAAAGTCCCTCTGCACATCCAGCAATGCATCGGGCTCCTGTCACGACATCTTTGCACAATTCTTTTTGCGTCAAGCAAGCAATAGCCAACTACTTGTCCAGATGTTCCTTCATCATGTGAAGTCCAGCTGCTGCCACCACTTTAGTTAATCTTTGGCTTTCTTCGCCTGTTTCTCCTCCAAGCAGGCTGATCTAGTCTTATCTCCATGAGCCCTGAGAAGTCATGCGCTTCTCTCATTGACATCTAGTGCATGCAAGTGGCAACCATGCAAAACACATGCAACTGTCCCCCAGCAACTCCCCTTGCTGATCTCTCTGCTTGTGGATCTCGTGCAATAACCACAAATGCAGTGATTCATCACCATAACATGTGCACCTTACTTAGGGCTTAGTATTCGATTAAAACGAACCGAATTAACCGAAATTGAACAAATCCATTTTTTTTCGAACTAATCGAACCAACCGAATTTTATATAAAAATTGAATTAACCAACTCGATGAAATATTGGTTAATTTGATTTATTAACCCGAACTTCCGAATAGTTAGAAGAGCTTAAATTCAGATATTTGTGATTAACCTACATTCGACAAGAAGAGAACGAAATTGAACATACGAGAAAAGGCTAACCAAGTAAAATTCTCATTCCAAAAGATCAAAATTTTGGTTTTGATCAAACAACAAGGAGACACGCACAGAACATTTTTTTCTCTAAGAAAATATATGAATAAGAACAAAGACATTGATCAAGCAAGCACAAATAACTTCTTCTGGAGGGAAGAATGAGATTAGGGTTTAGGAAGATGGAAGAGAGAAGTGGACATGACGAAACCGCCGAATCCGGTGCTGTGTTACTGGAGGATTGCTGGAGTGAGGGGGAGACGTCGGTGCTAGTCAACTACGGGAACTTGCGATAGAAGCATTGAGGGTGGCGAGAGTGTGAACCTGCAGCAAAAGCATCGAAGGCGACGAGAGAGACGGAAAGGAGGGGAGTCGGGAGACGAGAAGCATTGGCGTTGCCGACGCCGTCAACTCTAAGTTGCAGGAGGGCATGGGTTTCGACTTAGAGAGGCGAGAGCGATAGAGGCGGCCGACGAGAGCGAGGAGGGGAGGGTGGCGAGAGTGACAGAGAGGAGGGGAGTTAGGAGAGGAGATGAGGTGAGTCGCAAGAGATGAGTCACGAGAAGTAGGAAATTAGGGATTTTAAAGTGTTTGGTTCGGTTTTTCCAGTTTAACTGAATAAGATTTTTTTTAAAAAAGTTGAAATTCCGAAATAACCAAATCTTATTTTAAAATTTGGCTAATTCGGTCAACTGAACTTTTACTCACCCCTAACCTTGCCCAATGATAGATCTGGCCATACCTCCACTGACACTACTGCCCTTCCACTTCCTTGATCTCTCGACAGCTGTCTGCCAAACCCACCTTGCTCTCATCAGTTAGATCAAACATCTCAAGTAGTTTTGGAGGTCCAAAGGTTTCTGATTCAACATGAAAGTCCAATTCCTTTTTCTTTGATTTTAAGGTATCCATATTCTGACATTTATATGCTTATCCTTTGTATCTTTCAACCTGTGCGTAATTGGCTTTCCCAATTACATGATTGTTGTAAGTTGTGCAGTGAACACCTTTCTTCTCCCAAACTCCATCTAGTTTCTCATCTCTTTCACTTCTTCTATGCCCTTGTTGTCTTTGCTACTCCTCGCATCTCCCTCCTCGTGCCTTCTCAACTGTTATCTAATGGTGCTTATTTCTTTGCTTATTGTTCTTCCAGATCTGGGTTGCTTGCATATTCTTCTTCAACTGACAGCCTGTGAGAGGATTTTTGCAGATTACAAACTCTTTGCTAGAATCTCTTCTTTTTTGCTTGCTTGCTTCCAGCAACTACATTTACTTTATGTCTAGACTATGCAGTGTTTTTTTCCCCTTGCTGCTTAAGTTCCAACCAATGGTCCAGCTGTTCTATTCATTTCTAATGAAAAGTGGAACAAAGAAAACATCATGTTTTATCAATGTACTACTTTCAGCAAAAGTTTGGGCTGTGGTATTCATCTTTCCTTAGTATTCTCAAATGCTTTCTTTTCTTTCAGTGTCTTGCATGCTACAGTGTATTGTAGCTTGCACAGATTCAGAAATCCATTTTAGAGATTTGTTTTTCAGATCTCTTGCCATCCTCATATCACTTCATTTCTCTTTTGTTCTTTCTTTATCTATGTGTTGACCTGACGTAGATATCGTTTGACTATGTGCTGACTTGAGATTAAAGGAATCATTGGTCTAATTCTTTGTTAACTTCTTAAGTTTTATTTCAGCTAACTTTGACTGCCATTGTAAGTTATTTTTGCTTCCTTGTGTATCCTTGCAATGATATATTAACTTCAAATTTTGAATTAATTTCTCCCTTGTTGTATAATTAACATGATTAACATTCTTTTTTTGGCATCAATATTATTTGCTATCCTTATTTATTCCCCAAAGCAATATTAGACTTGTTTTCACAAAACCATTTGATCAAATTTTTAATACTAATAAATTATATGTCAAAGTTCATGAAACTCCTCTTAGTCATATGTTTTTGGAATATATCATGGAACATTTACTAGCTAAATCTTTCTGTTAAATTTACCTTGCCATTTGGTTTAATAACAACGACCTTTCTTAGTGTTAGGTAGTTAATGTTGTTATTAGTATTGACTAGTCAAGTCTTTTCTTACACTTTTTCATTCAGGAGTATAATAGGCCAAGAGTAATGTATTATTATTCAGGAGTAAAAGACCAGGAGCGGTCTATTCTTACCGATTTTACTATATATATATATATACCTGTCAGTAATTTTTTTGATTTGAGGATGTGGTTTTAAAAAGTTTTTATGCATTATTCATATCATAGGCTGCAGAAGAAACAGGTCGGAAATTGAAAGTTTATGCAGTAGAGAAAAATCCCAATGCTGTCATCACACTTCATGTGAGTCTTTTTCTTTTTCTAATTCTAGGTGCAATGACTTCTCCTGAATATTATTCTCTTTGTGCTAATTATTCTTAAAATGATGGCTACTTGATTACTTCTCCTTTGTCTTTAGCTCGTAAAATCTATAGGCCTTCGAAATTCGTGATTTATTATAAAAAAAATATGAGTTTTTACTATTTGGACAACAAAGGAATTTTTCCTTTATTTTGACCAAATATTTTTAAGTACCTAAAGGAGAGGTTTTCATTCTTAGTAACATGCTCATTATGAAGTGGTGTGGTTGTTTTGGTAGCTAAATGAGCTACCTATGGATTGTAATTCTCTGCCACCCTTTTGGTAGTTGTCCCCACGGGATGAACTAATGGTTAGTGCGTAGTGTTGCTACCATGAAGTTTGGGGGTCAAAACCTGGCAAAGCCATTGTATCCGCTCTCCCCATGCGCTAGCCACAACATTCGGGCTAGTAGCCCCCATGATTTACCTCCTTCGTGTTGGCCCTAGGATGGGTTGGCGGGGGCGCTGAGGGTGAGCGAATCGCCTTTTGCCACCATGGGATGCTGAGTTTAATTGGATGCAATTTCTACTAGCATTGGATGTGTTTTGTAATTTGTAGTACTAACTTTGGTAAATAAGGTGATAGTTCTGAATTGTGTGGAACTCTCTTATTATCTAACAGAGCTTGGTAAAGCTGGAAGGTTGGGAAGATGTAGTCACCATAATTTCTAGTGACATGCGTTGTTGGAATGCCCCAGAAAAAGCTGATATATTGGTAAGGAGCTTTAACATTTTGGTCGCTTCAGTGCTATAATAGAGTTGATGGTGATGTGTGATCCAACTATATTCTACTAGGTGAGTGAGTTACTGGGATCATTTGGTGATAATGAACTCTCCCCTGAATGTCTTGATGGAGCACAGAGGTTCTTGAAACCTGACGGCATTTCTATTCCATCATCGTGAGTTCTTATTTACTCACAGCCAATGAGAATTTCTTGGTTCTAGTAGTTCTGGTATTGCATTTGATATGAAGATTTTAATTCTGGTTGATCTCTCCAGGTATACAAGTTTTCTACAACCAGTGACAGCAACAAAACTGTATAACGATGTAAGTCTTAACAAAGCCGAAAAGGATTCATCTCTAATTTTGGCCGTGCGTGTGTTTATGTAAATTTGTTTATGCAGGTGAAGTCCCATAAAGACCTTGCACATTTTGAGACTGCATATGTTGTAAAACTGCACCGTGTAGCTAGGCTTGCTCCTACTCTGCCTGTGAGAACTTGCTTGCGTCCAACTTTTCGAACTAACAACTTTATTTCATAAAGCAGTTGGCTGATCATTACTTCTTTTGGTCGTTACTGTTATTTATGGTGCATAGCTTGGTATCGAATCATATGTTCCTCTTGCTTCTAGTTAACTTCTTATCTGAGAAACTAGTTATACTTAATCAGGTATTTACATTTACTCACCCGGAATACTCCAATAAAGGCAATGAAAGGTATAAGAAGCTTCGATTTGAGATACCGTTGGACACTGGATCGGCTGTGGTGCATGGTAAGCTGCTAAGTTGACTTCTCTGTAGTTTATGGAACTTTTGCTTTTGACATTCGTTTGGATAGGTTTTGCTGGTTATTTTGATGCAACTCTCTATAACGACGTTCATCTTGGCATTGAACCGTCCACTGTGACACCTAATATGTTTAGCTGGTATGCGTGATCTCTGATCCATCCTTTATGAATTGGCTAATAACATATGTATGCATAGGTTACTGATGCATAAATTTTCTTCTTCGCGTCCAGGTTCCCCATATTCTTTCCTCTTCGAGAACCTCTCTATGTTCCTAGAGGGTCTACAATAGAAGTTCACTTTTGGCGGCGCTCTGGTGCTACCAAGGTTCTTCCATTGTTTAGTTACCGTACAGGATTTGGCACATCGCATCCCATTTTTTGTTTTCCTTGAGGTACCATTTGCTCTTTCGTGCAGGTTTGGTACGAGTGGTGTGTGACTTCACCCTCCACTTCGCCGATTCATAACAGCAATGGTCGTTCATACTGGGTCGGCCTATGAGTTCTGAACGCACCACTATTATCATGTTCAACTGTGGGCTGGTCGAATGCAAAGGAGCATCCCAACCCCCGAAATCCTGAAACCAATATTGGAAGATCAAAACCAGCAACGCATTATGGAAATCTGTTAACATGATGTCTAAAAATCAGAAGTCAATCAAATTTTTGCAAAGTATTTATTATTTGCCTGTGCTTCATTATGTTATTAATGCCATGGGTTTGGATAGTGAGCAATCTGCTGAACAAGTTGTATTTGCTTCGCCATTTGTGTCCGAGCGGTTTAGTGTTTATTTAGTTTGGTTGTATTTTCATTTAAAATGCTATGAGTTTGGCACTTTTGTTGCATTGCTTCACATTGTTTATTTATTCATCCTTTGAATACAAATGTATGTTAAAAAAACATTCTCCTTCTTGGATCAATAAACTGTTCAGAACCATGTTCTCTGAGCATAAACAGTCGAAGTAGTCAGCAAATGAAGAAACAGGAGGTGGAAAAGGTCAGAGATTGTGGCATAAAGCTCACATGATCATGCAGTCAAAGATCAATCACATGTGTTTGAAAACAGTGGCCTATAAAGAATTGAAAGAGAGCAGAAAACGCACGAGAATCCAATGATTTGAACAGCTAAGTCAGTTCATTTACAAGACTCAAGAGAGGAGGAGAATCAACTCTGATGGAGAAGCTAGGGTGTTTGTTATCTGCACTGCTCCTACTGGTGATAGGCCTTCTTTGCATCAGTGATTTCACTAACTTTAGTCAAGCAAGGAAGCTGCTGTCCGTCGCCGGAGAAGACCTTGTCGCCGTGAAAGTAGACCAGACAGCGGAGCTCAAAGGGCAAGCAGGGGTGAGTTTCAGGAGGATTCCGCCCTCAGCCTCAAATCCATCACACAACAAGTAAGCTTTTGCACACAAGTAAGCTCCACATCCTTGGATTGCTCTAGTCAATGATCTTAAAACTTAATTTAAGGACAATTGATCGATATGTAAGTAAACTGAGTTTATCATTCTCGTTCCAGGTCACGACCGAGACGTAGAAGGCACTCCTTGAGGAGTTGAGGGCGAGTAAAGTAGATTTAGATAGAAGATGGTGTTGCATCTGTTTAGAGGTTTAACATTAGTCGTGTGTTAACCTTTTGTGTTTCTCCAATTTGTACTTAGTGTTATTTTATAAGTCGATCAAGATTTAAAATCTTGTTACGAGTTGAAATATAAGATAATTTTGGTATCAAAGGCATAGTGGACAATGATTAAACTCTAATGAATAATTAAAAAAATTTAAAGATCGAATCTCAACAATTGTACTATAGAAAATTTTAGAGTAGATGTTAGAATATTGATATTTATGAGTATTTCTTAATTTATTTAGTAGTCGATGAAATTTTTTTTTTAAAAATCAAATCAGTTATTTCTCAAAAAGAAATTAAATATGGTCTTGGTCCATGATAATTGATGAGAGTAGTCCATGATAATTGATGAGAGAGAAAAATAAAAGAAAGATAGGTAATTATTTCAAATTAGAAGAAAATTAAATATTAAAATAATATTTTAATAAAAATAAGCATGACCATAAAAATAGAAAATGAAATCATCGTGTTAATAATCCCTCAAGACAATTCCATGCATATTGAAAGAGAATAAATTACAACTAACGGAATGATCTTTTATATAGAGAGATCAAATATTGAATGAGATATTTTTATATTAGATTGAAATTGAGCTAAAATTTTATTATAATAAATATTTATGTAAATATTAACTATGTCAACCTTAAAGATAACTATAAAAAATACTCATATAGACTAAGAAATAAGAAAAATATATTTTGAATATTAAACATGATACTAAATTGACGATTCTGATATCAAACATTTGAAAAACTTTTTTAATCTCAAAATTAACACTTTATTTTTATTTTAGTCTAGGGTTCACCTTCCCAATTGAGTTATAGTAATTAAGCTAAAAAAATTAAAAATCAAAAACCCTTAAGGCTTAGCTTCCCAATTGGGTTATAGTATTCAAGCTAAAAAATAAAAATAAAATTCAAAAACCCTCAGGGTTCACCTTTCCAATTGGGCTATAGTGTTTACGCTAAAAAAATTAAATATCAAAAACCCCTAAGCTACGTTTGATAAGGAATAATCGACCTTGTAATGTAATCAGAACTATATTACAAGATTTATCACTTTATTTGGTACAGTTTAAAACTGTAATGTAATGTAATCTGTATTATAAAAACTAGTTAAAATATTATAATCTGGATTACAAGATCAATAACATGTAATTTAGATTATATTACAGGTTCAATTACATTAAAACTGGATTATATTACCCCTAACCAAACATAGCCTTAGGGCTCACCTTTCCAATTGGGTTATAGAATTCAATCATAATTTTTTTTGAAAAAAAGAATTTGAGCCGTTTCCCATTACATATTATTAAAATTATTATTTTTAAAATTTAAGACTAAAAAAATTAAACGTTCAACCATGAAATTATAAAAATCTTTTCAAAAATTTCATATCAAAATTATCAATTTAATATAAATTTAGAAAGTCCGTGTTTTTTTTTTCAATATAAAATTATAATATTAATTTTATCCTTAGATTTCTTAATATTATGGAATATTTCACCCTAGAGACCGCACCCGGCCTCGTCGTCTCCGCCAAGCGACCCGACGTTGCAAGCCGGATCCACTCTTTGTTTTTACCGGATCTCCTACAAAGCGGCGCACAAATATCACGTCACAATCCTGTCTCACGAGCGACACATGGGCCAGGCACCGCTTACCCTCGCCACGGCCCAGGTGCTTGGCGTCATTCGAGCCATTAAGGCCCGAGCCGTTTTGCATCAGATGCTAAATTGGCAAACTTGAAATGGCAACTCTTTTCGTTTAACCCGGCGTCTCGGTTTTCCGTACTCGGGAGGCGAAGTGGCGTCACCGGGAGGTGATTGATAGCTTCGCTTTAACCGCGCCCTTTTAGAGTTACCGTCCCCTCTCTCTCATATCTCGAAGGAAGAGGTGAAATTGTTAGGTCCACTCGCAGGGTTTTTTTCTCTCCCCTCGTTGCTCTCAGCGTTTCTGCGGGTTCGAGGTTTTAATTGGAAACAGCGTCTCTGTCTCCCACAGCGGGCAGGAGGCGGAGAAACGGCGACGGATTAGGGTTTTGCGTCCTGCACTCTCACGTTTCTTCCTCTCCTTTGTTTTCTTCAGTCGCGGAAGAGAAGAGGAAAAGCGTCGAGAAGCCTCAATTCGCCGGCATTTCAATCATTCGCGTTTCGGCTAACGGAGATCTGGTATCGCATTTTCTGTATTTTTTTTTCGCGCCGAGAGTTTCTTTTTTGTTGACTAAAAGCTTCGAGTTGTCGGGCCTAACAGACAGTAGTGTTGCTGCACTATCAAATCCAATGCATTAGCAAAATGTCTATATTGAACTTGCGTGCCATGGGCTATAATGCACGATTGGAATCAAACAAGTCCAAAGTTGCATTTTGTTTCTTTTGCTTCTTCACTGTTCACTCATGAAAACTGAAATGGAGGGTTGGCTATCTTTACACTTTTTTTTTTTTTTTTGCTTTGTTTCGTCCATAGTTAGAGACATATTAACCTTGCGTCGCACTTGCCTTCTTATTATTTCTCGTCTTAAAATAATTAGGGCCATTTGCTTAACAGGGTTCTAATTTCTAAGTAATTATTGCACGAAGCTACATTTTAGGCAGCACCAGGAGAACGCCTCATTGGTTGGTAGATCAAACTGACCGAAAGTTTGTTTTGTAAATTGTCTACCTACTTTTTTGTTGCCAGGACATGTAACTATATTTGGCTTTCCATCTACTCAATGCATTCTTACTATCAACCAGTCAATGAAGAAATCAAGACTTTATTCCTTCAAGGATTGGATGGAAAATGCCTGAGTATGTAGTGGACCAAACTTTGGAAGATTCTCTTAGTTGCCTACTTTGGTTCTATTTAAATCTCTGTAGACAGAGGAGGCTTTCCACCTACATATCCGCCGTTAAAGAGACAAGTTGATTGGTAAGGCGTTATCCTTTATTTAAGACCTCCTTCAACTATTGATCCCTTCCACTAATGCTCGTAAAGTAGTGGGATAGATTATTCTTGTTTGATTGTTCTCCATCCGTTCCAACACAACTTTAAATCCGTCTGTCTTCTATTTGCTTGTGGAAATTGGTGCTTCAACTATGTGATTGGTTCAATGACCCATTGACACAAGAGATTCTTGTAGTTTTCTCTACTAATTTAAGATGAGATTTTTGGAGTTATCAGAGAAAATCAGATAATTATTATATGTAAATGTTTCAATGGTCCCACATTCGATATTAAATGAGTAAGTGCATATCAAGATAATGTAAAAATCAATTTAAAATCTTCTCTTTCATTATCTAAATACAACACACTGTTTTCTCTCTCGACTTGGTATCAGACTTGACCTTTAACTACAGTTGATATCAGAGGGGCTGTGAGTTTCATATGATGATTAAACTTCCCTTCTCTCTATTATGAAAATATACAATGTCTTTTGTTCCTCTAATGTGTTGTACCTCTCATACTTTGTTCCAGATATTGATTTCAACTTTCCCTTTTCTGTCCGTATCTTGTATGCTTCCCTTTTCACACTCTATTCATTTGCACTCTTCTAATTTTGTCATCATCTCCATCAACATCTATTGTCATTGTTCTTCACTTACTAGTGACACACCATGACATCAATCATCAATTTGGGAAGGTGCCATGGATTGATTTGGTTGATTGTGGTGTGGCGACAAGTGCCTTTGTGAAACAGTTTTAGGTGATATACTATGTTGGTTGTGTGGTGGGTGTCTCCAATCCAAGTAGAGGCTTGGTTATCAACTGAAATAATTCGTTATTGGTGCCATGCTAGGCATGCTGACACATTGGACCAAAGGCTTCGAGGAGGAGATGGAATTGAGGAGGAGAAGGAAGAGGAGAAGAGGAAGACCTGGAGTTGGAGGAGGAGAAGAGGTAGAAGATCCATCTTCGACTCTTTGTAAAGTCCTATCACAGAAGCCTTGTTGCAAAACAATAAGACTCTAGCCCTCACTCTTTTGAATTCTTGGTACTCATGGTTGCTGGTGGAACTTGTTTCACATGCCTATCAGCAGGTAGAATTGTCTTTAAACCATGTTCTAAATCTCCCTTCAACGACATCCTGATGCCTCTGGATCTCACGTAGACGTTGATCCTTCCATTGCTTGATCCTCCCGTCATTTACTTCTTCCGGATAGGTCACATATGGCTGCTCAGCTTCTTGGTAGTACTTATCATTTGTACTCCTCTATGCTGTTGGGGTTTTTTCCTACACCAAGGTCATCCCTGTTCCTGTTCTTTGCCAGTTTTAGAGAGAATGCAGCTTGTGGGGCCTTCATAGGTATTGAATCTGGTCTCAACATTAGGCAAGTTGTCGTCAAGGTCCACATTTAGGAATCAGTTTAAAACTATATTTGAGGGGACAAACAAGCTATATATCTCTGAAATAAAAAGCTATGGATGACATCAGGCTTTTAAGAAAGGAAGCTAGATTGACAAATCTTGCTTCATGAATTAAGATGAGATTACTATTATTTTGTTTCTTCCAACATCTCTCTTATGTTCGAATCAGTGTCTTTTCTGACATCTTCTCACGTCTCTCAGAGTAAAACGACTAAAGACAGTCTCCTCCAAGCATTTCTTCTTTTGGTTGATGTGGGAATCATAATATCACTGATTTCTTCAACATCCACCCTTATTGAGTCATTTGCAAGTTCAAAAAGATAGGTTAACATTTTTCTCTTTTCTAGTTTCCGGTATTTTTCTTCTGCTCAAATGTACCTTAGAACTTTAGTCAATCTCTTCTGGCTCTCTTACATCTTCTCCTCGTTTCTCTCATGATATTGATTTGTCACCTCTTTTTTTTTTTGCAAACCTTCTAATCTTGGGGTGCATAACTTTAGCATGAGGAAGACTTAAGGTATGTGATTATTTTACTCATTGAACACTAGATCAGCTCATGTCTTCATCACTTCAATCATCAACTCCTTCGCAAATCAATCCAGAATGCTGCATCATCAATGTCTTTTAATTTGCACAAGTCTTGGGTTGACATTTTTTTTTCTTTGTCAAATAACTAATTACTGCTACAGTTTGTTTGTAAACATTTTATTTTATATAATAAATAAACATTGATTAAGATTTGTGCTACAATTAGAAGAGGGGAGCATTAGAGTTATTACTTATTAGAGGTAATATTTATATGTGTTATGATTTTATCCAATCTAATATAGTATCAATAGAAGGAAAATATATATCTTAATCATAGCATCAATAGAAAGAAAATATATACGACTCCTAGAATTAAGTGGTGAAAGTTAAAGGATGGGAAGAAAAATATATTTAAGGAGAATGTAGGAGTACAAGAATTAGGTAAAATATACGGTGGCTCTAATACCACATGGGATAAGATTATATAAAAGTTAAAAATAGTAGCTAAGAGTGTACTTGGTGAGTCAAATGAGCATCACCATTAAGTAAGGAATCTGGGTGGTGGAATGAGAAAATACAGGAGAAAGTGAACGGAAAACGAATAGCCTATAAGGAATTATATATTTAGAGTGAGGTAAACTTAAAAAATTTACAATAGCCAAGAAAGTGGCTAAGAAAACAATGAATGATGTAAAAAAATGAAACTTTTGAATGATTTTATCGAAACTTTGATACAAAAGATGGGGAAAGAGATATTAGAAAATAAGAGATCTTAACTAAATAAGATGTATTAAAGATGAATGCAATAGGGAACTCGTAATTGATGGAGAAATAAAAGAGCGATGGAAGATATATTTTTATCAACTTTTTAATGAAGGTTTAGTTGACTAACTTAACTTAGGCAATTTAAGTAGGTAAAATGAGTATAGAAATTTAAATTTTTATCATAGAATTTAAATTTTAGAAGTAGAATAAGCTTTGAAGGGATGCAAAATGGAAAAGTCGTGGGACCAAATGATATCCCAATAAAGGTATGGAAGTGCTTAGGGAAATAAGATATTGAATGACTTACAAAATTATTTAATATGATATTGAAAATGAAAAAAATACATAATCAATGGATGATAAGTACTCTAATTCCCTTATATAAGAACAAAAGGGATGTACAAAATTGTGCAAACTATAGGGGTATTAAACTAATGTGTTATAATATGAAACTTTGGGAAAGAGTATTAGAAAAAAAAGAGACCATGGAAAATCAATTTGGGTTCATGCCTGGACGACAATAGAAGCTATATATCATCTCAGAGAATTAATTGAAAAGTATCTAGTGCAAAGCAAGATTTACACATGATATTTATTAACTTAGAAAAGTTTATGATAAGGTCCCAAGAGAAATTATATGAAGAATTCTAGAAAAGAGAGGTGTTAGCGTAACATATATTAAACTAATTAAGGATATGTATGAAGATTTAATGATTAGAGTGGAAGACTTCGCACATATTAACTGAAACATTTCCAATAAGAATAGGGTTACATCAAGATCAACTTTAAATCCTGATTTTTTTACACTAATAATTGATCAACTCATTCGACACATTCAAGATACAACACCATGATGTATGTTGTTTGTAGATAGTATTGTAAATTGTGGTTGGCGGTGGTGCCTAGGCAGTTGAATTTTTTTATTATTTTTTATACACAATATTATAAATAGGGGTTTGCTATGCTAAGAACCTTATCGCGCAAACTTCGTGTAATCCTTAACCTTTTTTTTCGGTTTGAAATTTTTTATACTTAACACTATAACCCTACCACTAAACCTTAAAGGCAAAATCTTAAATGGCGTAATCGTAAGCTAAACAAAATAAAACATAAAAAAAATCAAATACAGTTGGTCCATACGGGTTTGTCGGTAAGGTCCTTAGCATAAAATTTTTGATTATAAATAATCATTATTCTTTATAATATTTACTTTTAATAAAATATATTAATTAAAAATTTAAAATATCTAAATATTTTTAAAAATATATATAATTATATATGTATATATTAAATTCATGACATAATTTTATTAGGCTTTAATTAAGTCTATTTAAATTATCCCAGTCATAGCTAGAAGCTGATTAAACCCTAACTTATAGTTTACCCGCGTACCCTGATTCTGCCAAGCGACGAGTACAACGCATCACTAGGTCTGCACGACGAGTTCGGAGGCCTCGGTGGGTCCTGGCTATGCCTCCGTGTCCGTCGCCGGGCTCGGGCAATGCCTCTGGGACCCATGGTAGCAGAAGAAGGTGAGTTACCGTCTAAAGCACCGCCTGAACCTGAGGTGGTGCGGTTGATGCCCACCTTCCACCTAGGTGGCCGCCTTGACCACCATTTAGAATATTGTTTGTAGATATTGTTTTGATAGACAAGACACGTGAAGGAATAAATGTTAAACTAGAATCTTGGCGGGAAATACTAGAAGCGAAAGATTTTAGACTTAGTAAAGACAAGAATATATGAAATTTAAGTTTAGCAATAGTTGACGTAATGAGACAATTGTTAAGATAAGAGACGATGAGTTGTTTGGAACTGAGAGCTTTAAGTATTTATGATTATTTTTGCCAAATGATGAAGAGATTAAGAGATGTCTTACATAGAGTACAAGCAGGATGGTTGAAATGGAGGTTAGCATCGGATGTTTCATGTGATCGTAAAGTACCTCTAAAACTTAAAGAGTTCTACAAAAGTTAGACTTGTTATGTTATATGGTGTTGAATGTTGGGTTATGACTTGGGCACATGAGCAGAAGATGAAAGTTGCAAAGATAATGACGTTAAGGTAGATGTGTGGATATACGAGGATGAACAATATAAGAAATGAGAGTATTAGATAGAAAGTTGGAGTTGCATCTATTAATGAAAACCTTCGAGAGACAAGTTTAAGATGGTATAGACATAGTACTTAGATGGTCAATAAATGCCTCAGTTAGGCGATGTGAAACTATGACAAATATGCACATCAAACGAGCGAGAGAAAGACCAAAAAAAAATTTAATTAGCAATAATAAAACAAGATAAAATTTATTTAATCCATATAGCCGATCTCATCTAGTGGGATAAGGCTTGGTTGTTGTTATTGTTGTTATGATTTTATCCAATATGAAGTATGATGTTGTTAATCATATCAGAGCTCAAAAGTATGTTTTCTGTAACTATATACAAACTCTTTAATATTCTGCCTCTTCAACTTTAGGCAAACCTGGCCAATGATTTAGAATTCACTCCAGCTGATTATTGGAGGTAATAACTATGTGTTATGATCTGGTTCTACATGGAATATTATATTATTAAATTTTTTATCAGAACCTGAAAAATCTGTTTCTTAGCTATGTATTATCTCTTTAAACTTTACACAAACCTGGCTGATGGATTCAAATTTACACCATCTCTTCGTGATGCAGCTTGTTTAGGTTGCTAAGCTGACTTCTAGAGTCAAAGATCTAGGTGGAATCCTATTTTGGTTGTCCATGTGACAACTCTGCGCAAAGGAATATTTGCAATACCATCAGAGGTTCTACAACCCTTTATTGCAAGTCTATGCTTAAGATATTACCTGCTCTGGTTATGTAATTTATTTAAATGAACTGCTTTTCTGTTTGTCTGGCTGTGATATTTGCTTGTGAATGTGATGCTGGCACAGGAATCATTAGCAAAATGGAGGATAAATTATCCTCTCCACTTGTGCTAGATGGATCTGTCTGCAACATCAAATTCAGCATATCAACGAGAGAGGAGATTGTAAGTAATTATGTGCTTTGTTGTCTCTTGTTATCTGTTGCAAAATCTGTCTATAACTTTCTGTACTTACCTTTTCCTAACTACCCAACACTCTTAATCCATAGCTTATGGCAATTATCAAACAAGATACCAGAAGGTCCTCTTTGGCCTTAGGCACACTTTTCCTTATTAGTGATATTTTTTATTTCCTCTTTTTGTTGAAGGATAGACCAAGAAATCTTAACTAGAAATTTAATGTCGGTCTATCTTAATCATTCTTTTGTTTTTTCCATATCTCTGGAATCACATTTTATGGGTTCAGTTTTAGTTTTACTTAACCTAAAATTCTGTATGACGTTTTTTTTAAATTTGTTTTCACAGTTCAAGGTTTGAATTTAATCTCTTTAGACTCTCATTATTTGGCACAAGAATGTTTGCAAATACCATGCCCTTGAATTTGACCAGTGAGTTTATCTCATACTAATGCAAAAGAGAGAGACTTTGAGCTTACTTTTGTTGCGAACCTAGGGTCTTTGTTTAGAAATAAATTTTAAATATTTAGAAGAAAGAAAATTGAGAAAGAGAAGTTTATATGTTATATACAGCATTCACTGTTACTTTTTTAAGAAACTAGTAGAGAACTTTTTCGATCATTCACTATTACTAACCAGAAATATATTTATCAAAAGAATTAATTTTTACCATTTCATTGATTGGCAAATCATTGGTATGCTACCAATCATTTAAGCTATTTATTTTGAAAATTTAACTTGGGATTTTATTTAGATTATGCTTTCTCTAAATTCTTTCTTTCTTCTCCCTAATTACAAATTTAAGCTCGGAAGAAATTTTTTCTTAAAAAAAAAAGAAAAAAAAGGAAGGAGGAGGTTGAAGATAAGGACCCCTATAATTTTTATTCAAGAGCAAGCCCCCATTTGGTGGAGGATGACCTTTAAAATGAACTACAACCCTAACAAAAATTGAATTCCTATTATGATATTACAATCTCAATGCATCACATTTCAATGAAATTTTTTCCTTTTTTTATCCTGTTCTATGAGAGATAAGGCTTCTGTGTTCATGTTAACTGGCATTATTTTTCTTTTCATTTTAGCTATATGTTCCTTAATTCAGTTACACAGGAAAATCTTTGCTTTTCTGTTAATTATGTGGTCTTTTATGGCGTGATTATACCAGGACGTGCTTCAAATATTACACGAATTTCATCTAATTATGTTAGTGGAATTGAATATAGTATGCTATCAATTGAAGGCTACAACTATCATACAATTTTAACATTCTTCTTTTAGTTCTTGATGACAGTAGCACCTTAATGGCTATGGTAAGTTCATGTTATCCCTTGTGGATGTCTTTGTTGATATATTTGATTATCTTATGTTGATACAACTACCAAATTAGAATGCTATTTACGTGATTCAGAATGTTCATAAAATATAATGTTCGATGAATTTCCATGTTCTTTTTCTTGAGAAGGTTCAATCTGTTAACTAAGCTAGCTGTTCACAAGTTAATTTTTGTACCTTTTGGATACCTAATATAAACTCATTGTACTAGTACTTATGATCTCTGTTTGTTTGTATCCTCAGCATATGTATATCATGTGTTAGAATTTCGTGGGTTGATATATTTCAGTATCTTAGATTCTGTTGTAACTTATAAAACATTTGATACATAATCTCTCTCTCATGGCAGATGACATATTCCATAAACGAGTGTCCTATTTCACATCCATCTCAGCTTGCAAATCCTTTTCTTGGCTTGCCATTGGAATCTGGTAGATGTGAATCATGTGGAACGGCTGAAATTGGAAATTGTGAAGGTCTACATTTGCAATCTATTTCTTTTTCCTGTTGTTGATTATCACAGGTAGCTTTGACAGTAATGGTATTCTTTTTGTTAGGTCATTTTGGCCACATTGAATTGCCTGTACCTATATATCATCCGTCTCATGTGAGTGAATTAAGAGATATTTTAAGCACGATCTGCTTAAAGTGCCTGCGGGTGAAGAAGGTACCCAAGTCAATTCTAGAACTTCCAATTGTCTAACTATTTTTTTTGGTAATTTTACTTGCTTCTTACCTTCAGTATGCCAGTTCTCAAACCTTGTGGTCCCATTTCTTTGAATTGCATTTGCATGTCTTCTCACATAGAATGGTAGGGCAAGAAAATCTTGAGGAACAGTTGTTACCTACTTAGATCATCATTTGTTGTCGGTTTATAATGGTTGTGATTTTCATTTTAGTTGATTGTATAAGATGGTGGAATAGACAATGTAGTAAGGTATTCTTTTTGTTAGGTCATTTTGGCCACATTGAATTGCCTGTACCTATATATCATCCGTCTCATGTGAGTGAATTAAGAGATATTTTAAGCACGATCTGCTTAAAGTGCCTGCGGGTGAAGAAGGCACCCAAGTCAATCCTAGAACTTCCAATTGTCTAACTATTTTTTTTTTGGTAATTTTACTTGCTTCTTACCTTCAGTATGCCAGTTCTCAAACCTTGTGGTCCCATTTCTTTGAATTGCATTTGCATGTCTTCTCACATAGAATGGTAGGGCAAGAAAATCTTGAGGAACAGTTGTTATCTACTTAGATCATCATTTGTTGTCGGTTTATAATGGTTGTGATTTTCATTTTAGTTGATTGTATAAGATGGTGGAATAGACAATGTAGTAGGGATAAAGAATACCTTGGTAGACAATGTAATAAGGATAAAAAGTACCTTGGTTATTCAATCTAACATTGTATGCTAGGTGGAAGAAAGAGGGTGGACCCATATAATGTCATAATGGCACGAAGCTAAAATACCATATAACTCAGGAGAATCACAATGGCACCCCTTATGCAGACTAGAATACCAAGAAATATATTCAGAAGACATCGGTGACAATTTATTTTGCTCTAGGATAAGATATTTTTGACATTACAAAGAAAGAAAATAGAAAGGCGAATTGACCAAGAGGACATGTAGTTTATTGATAAATTGACATGAAAATTATATCATAAAATTGTTGAGGATCGTACATGTGATGCAATAATTTTCATGTAGTCTTAATCAAGTGTCTATTTTTCGTTTTCAAAGCACTTTTGTTGAGCTTTATGAGAACAATATAAATAATGGCGCTTATCTTCAGTAGAGAGGAAAGATGGAAAGAGTGGACTAAGTACCTTATTTTTTTTTGTATTTTTACTTCTTATACATGGTTGTTGGCATTAAACAAATATTTTACAGAGTTCTTTTATTGAGTATAAATAACGGTAGATTGGTGGGGCGGTCATGTTGATTTTGTGGGGCGGTCATGTTGATTTTTTTATATTTTTTATACATAATAATCATTATTCTTTATAATATTTATTTTTAATAAAATATATTAATCTAAATATTTAAAAATAAAAATATATATATTTATATTCAATTAATGGAATAATTTTATTAGACTTTAATTAGGCCTATTTAAATTATCCCAATCATAGCTAGTAGATTAAAATTATTAATTTAAAGATATTTAATTAAACCCTAACTTATAACTTGCTCGCGTACCCTGTTTTGGTCGGGTGACGAGTCTAACGCATTACCGGGTCCGAGCGACAAGTTTGTATGCATCGTTGGACCGCACGACATGTCTGGATGTGTCGCTGGATATGTTCGGGTCGTCGTCGAGTACATGCGATGCCTTTGGGCCCATCACTAGGCACGTGTGACACCTCCAGGCTTGTCGCTGGGCCTAGGCAACATGTCCAGACTCGTCGCCCAGGACCAACATGTCCGAACTCGTCGCTCGGCGACTGTTGTGTACAATCTGCAAGTGCACGATTATCGTCAAGTAATAAAAGATACCGATCTCACGAGGACTGTGAGTCGATTATTAATTGGATTGCAAAGTACATTACCTAGAAGATCGAAGTTGCGAGAGCTTGAGAACGAGAGAAAGAGTTCAGAGAGTTGAGATAGAGTGAGAGAAGGTTTAGAGCAATCAAGTGGTCGGGGTGAAATCAAGAGTGTGGGAACGATCCTAGGACTTCAGTTTCACTACGATCATTGTTGACATCCTAAGTATTATTTATAAACTATCTTTATTTTTATTCATATGTAGGTGGACCTATCCCAAAATACTGATATAGACTTTTAGAATTGTATCGGTGTGCCTATCCCAACTCAACACCTTTTGGCAAGGAGACCCTAGTACGATCTCTTTAATGGACTACCCTTGTTACTAGAGTTTCATGATTCACCTAGATTATCTCCTCTACATCCTTACGTCGGGGAAATCCCATTAAGATCTATTAAGTCTGCCCTCGTGGTAAACCGATCTACATTCAAGGCGATATTGCTAGTATGACCGCTTTAATGGACTACTCTTGTCACTAGAGTTCCACGATTCACCTAGATTATCTCCTCTTTGTAACTGACTCTCGGCATCTCATAAGATGCAAATGTATAGGTTAGTGTCACAATCATTTATGCTCAATAAGATGAGAAGATGGAATACACATGTCATGCAATAGAAAAAGATAAATAAATACTAAATTCAAATGTCAACAATTACATTGAGCTACTTCCTGTCCTAAAATCGGGAGAACTACTCCATAGAGATGGAGTTACAAACCGAAAGATAGAAAATAAGCAAGTACAACTCGAAACTGAGAGTGGAGACAAGAAAGCTTAGTTGTAAGGTTGTCGATGTCTTCAGAAGTGTCTCCAAGCTCCCACGGTGGACGGATCGTCACAATGACTCCTTGATGGCGCTCTTGGGATTTCCCCCATTCGAGAAAACCCTCTTCCAGAGAAGGGGGCGGAGCCCTTGGTCCCATATGACCTAACAAGAGTTTCCTTGATTCTTTTATAACTTCCCCAAGCCTTCTAGATTTTACGGTTCCACCTTGAATCAAACTTGTAGCTCTTGAAATTATCTTCCATTTGATAAGTTGTAGGCCCCGTGGCTTGAATCGAGCCAAAAGTTACACCCTTTTGAAGTTTGGTCTGCTGTTTGAGCCGGAGGTTGACATGGCTGTGCCTCCTAGGCATGATCGAGGCGTGTTGGAATCCTGGGGGCACGAGGAGGCTGTGTCCAAGGTTGTAGACTTCGTTTTAGCACCGTTTCGTGTCAAATTTTGCATGGAGGAATAGACACGGCCAGAGCGCATTCCTTGATTAAAACTTCAGTTTGGTGGTCTTTTAGTTGCTCTTTTTCTCCTTGACCATGCACTATGTTGGAAAAATACATGTGTAAGCATTCTTTGCTCCGTTTTAGCTTTGAAAAAGCGTCTGATAAATGAAAACAAGCAAAGAGCAGTTCTCCGAATTAAAAAAATAAAAAGAATAAAACAAACAAAAAGGAAGATGTAAGAACGCGAAATATGATCATGAAATGTCACAGTGTATGCTAAAGAACACGTAAGAAATACACTCATTAGCGACGTGGTTGTACACGTTGCGGTGGCAAAATGGTGGCAGTGACGTGGCGGTTCCAGACGCAGCGGTGGTGGAAGGAGGTGAGTTATCGCCTAAAGCACCACTTCGGGCAAAGAAGCTGCGGTGGTTGATGCTCGCCTCCTGCCTAGACGGCCATCTCGACTGCCAGTTGGAACACTGAAAGCTGCACCATGGAATAATAATCATTCATAATTATGACAGACATCTGAAATTCTTGAAGTGGATTGAATAAAACCCGAAATATCAAAGTGAACTAATGGAAAAGGTGTAGTGGATGCACCAATATTGATTCCATAGTTGTCAAACGCGGATAGCGGCGCGTAGCGGCCGACTCCAAAAACGCTATAGCGGGATAGCGGATAGCGTTCCGGCCGCTATTTGATAAAAAACATCAATAGAAATGGCAATTGCAATTTAGAATGCCAACATCATAAACCAAAAGACATCCAAGTTAAATTACTCAAAACATGGTATAGGGCAAAAACTTGTGGCCACTCTAGAAATTCAGAACATCAAGTTCTAAACATCAAGTTCTAAACATCAATATTACATAATGTCATAAGCATCAAGTTCTAAGGGCAATACAACCAAAAAAAAAAACAACACCATCAAATAGTAGTAGAATCATTCATCATCATCACCATCATCCTCTTCAACCATTGCCAAATTGTCCTCTCCATCACTTTCTTCACTACTAGATTTATATATCTCTTCTTGTCCCTCCTCTGAGTCTTCTTCATCATCAAATTCTTCTTCCTCTTGAATAGGCTCCTTGAACTAGAATGCTTTGATACTTTCTTCTTCAATCTTGTAGCAAGTCTAGTGTGTCTTGGAGGCTCCTCAGCCCTAACTGCAGCAGAAACATCTCCCCAAGTCAATCCATCATCACCAAAAACAAATTCTTCTTCAGCATCTTCTGTGTTAGCACTCATTTCTCCTAGCACCCATTCATTGCTATCATCAATACCGTCTAGGAGAATAGGATCAATCTTATCTTGGCTATCAAAGCGCTCTTTTAGGGTTCGGTTATACTTGACAAATACCAAGTCTTGTAACTTTTGATGCTCAAGTTTGCTCCTTTTCTTAGAATGAATCTATGATATTCATATCATAAATTATTAAATGTTAGTTTTAAAATTATTAAATAAAAGAATAAAAGTATAAAACTATGCAAGGAAAAATTATTTTCATGTGCTTACGTGCTCAAAAGTGCTCCAATTACGTTCGCATCCCGTTGAGCTACAAGTTAAGCTCAACACTTTGATTGCAAATTGTTGCAAGTTAGGAGTGCCTGCTCCATACTTCCTCCACCATTCAGCTATGATTCAATAATAAAAAAAATCACCTTTACTAAGAAACATTATGAAATGAAACTATATTTATCAAGAATTAAGTACATATTTCTTAATTCTTACCAGGAGCCACAGTATTCCTTTGTTTGATTGCTATCCTATTTCCAAATATTCCTCCAGCCCTCTTAAATATGTCAATCTCATTTGTAATCTTCTCGGCCAAGTCTTCATCTGGAATCAACCTATCAATAGTCTTATAAAGTCCATCCATTACTTCATGATCACTCTCAATCTTTGTTGAATTGGGATAGTAAAACTCAGGATTCAGGAAATAGCCAGCTGCATGCGATGGATGATGAAGTTGTGAATCCCATCTCCTATCAATAATAGCAAAAACATCCTTGTACTTGGCTTCATTATGCTTGAAGGAATTTTGAATAGCTTCCTTAGCTCTATCCATTGCTTCATAAATGTATCTCATTGCAGGCTTTTTCTCATTATCAACAAGCCTAAGGACATGCACAAGAGGCCCCATAAGTTTAATAGAGTACACAACATCATTCCAAAATGTTATGCTGAGCACAATATCACCAGCCTTCTTCCCCTTAGCCTCTTTAGCTGTCTTGGAGCTCAACCACTCATCTGAAGTGAACATCCTTCTAAGGTTATTCTTTTGTTTGTACAACCTTTGCAATGAAAGGAAGGTTGTAGCAAATCTTGTCACTCCATGCCTAACCAACTCCATTTTGTTGGTAAATTTCCTCATTGTATTCATTCCAAAGTGTGATTGTAGATAAAGCCCACAAGACTAATGCCTCTCTGTATTGCCTTCTTAACTCGAGGAAGTTTTCCAATGTCCTCCAACATTAAATCTAGACAATGTGCAGCACATGGAGTCCAAAAGAGATTAGTTCTCTTAGCTTGAAGTAGTTTGCCTAAAAAGAGTCAAATTAAATAAAATTAGATAAGTAGCAAAATATTAAAGGAAGTAATAAGAAATTTAAGCAATTCATAGTTTTTTACCTGCCAAGACATAATTACTTCCATTGTCAGTCACCACTTGAACAACATTTTGTTCTCCAATCTCCTCTACAAAACTATCCAATAGCTCATATACTTTGTCCCCTGTCTTCATATATGCAGAAGCATCAACACTCTTCACAAACATTGTCCCAGCTGGACAATTTACCATGAAATTAATCAATGTCCTATTCTTCCTATCTGTCCAACCATCTGACATTATTGAGCATCCATATCTCACCCTTTCCTCTTCGTGACCCTTCAACATATCCTTTGTTAACTCCAACTCTTTTTTAAGGAGTGAAACTCTCAACTCATGATAACTTGGAGATTTAAGGTGCGGGCCATAATTTCCAACAGCTTCAAGCATCAACTTAAAGCTTTTAGATTTAGCAACGTTGAAAGCAGTCCCATTCATGTAAAAGAATCGGGCTATGTATTGAATGGTTCTAGCTCTTGCTTCCTTATCACAAGCATCATTAATGCTTGTTTGCCGGTGAGACTTCCCCAATTTAATGGTTGCTTCAGGATTTTTCAAGAACGCCAAATCCAAAGGACCTTTTATGTTTTTTGCTTTCTTGGGCTGCTTAAGAATAGTTGAAGGAATAGAGTTATTCCCACTTGATGTTGATGAAGCTCTTTTCCCTCTTCTTATTTGTAGGATTTCTTCCAAATCTTCTTGGTCATCATCATCCTCTCCAACTGCACCAAAATTTAATTCCTTCTCCGCATTTTTCTTCTCAAAAGCTTCCTTGAGAAGTTGCTTAACTTCATGTGGGACTTTTGTACAAGCTTTTGCATCTCCTATCACACCCATTTGATGTCTCTTTGCTCTAGTTATTCCACCATTAGTTGTTTTGCCACAAAAATCACATGTTACACTCTTCCTATTATTGATATCTTTTAAGCTATTCCATTGCCATGCTATATCAATGTTGTCACCAGTGGGCTTCACCAAACCACAAGAAGAGGGAGCAACACTAGAAACTTGAGTGGATGATGTTGCCATTGGTTGAATTGAACTGGAAAACAAAAAAAAATAGAAAAAAACAGAGGAAAAACAAATGACAATAAGATGGAAAACAAATGGAAAAAAAACAAGACTAATGCCATGGAAGAAGGCTGCTGGAAAAAATTTAAGCTAGAAAAAATTGACACAACAAATTGACGCTGGAAAAAAAAAATCGAGAGGAAAACTAATGAAAAAAATTTCGAGAGATGGATGGAGGAAGGAAAACACACAATGAGATGGAGGAAGGCCGTTGGAAATTGACGCCGCCGGAAACTGACGCCGTTGTTGCCGCTGCCGCTGTCGGAAAACGCCGGAAAACGAAAATGCCGCTGTAGCCGCCGGAAAACGTAGCTATCGAGAGATGGAGGAAGGAAAAAAACAATGAGATGGAGGAAGGAGAGGGACTAACTGCAGTTGACGCCGCTGTCGCCGCCGGAAGACGTCGCCGGAAAATGCTGCTGTCGCCGCCGGACTCGCACGTTGTCGTCGCCCCTCTCGCACGCTGCGGCAGCCGAAGAATCGCAGAAAAGGGTTTGCTCGTAACCCATCCACGCAGCAAACAAATAGGGTAGCCAAAATGACTATTTAACCCCTCCATTACAGTTAAAACAATAATAACTAAAGGGTTTTATAGTTTTTTGGCAAAATTTAGCAATTGCGGCCGCAACCGCCGTGATAGCGGCCGCGATCGCGGCCGCGACACCCGCGACGGCGAACCGCTCCGCTCTCAGGCGTGGCGTGGCGCTTCCAGGCCGCTCCGCTCTGCTCCGCCGTGATAGCGCCGCTATCGCCCGCTATTGACAACTATGATTGATTCGTATTGGAACAAGCATCAAAAGTAGGCCACTGGTTGGTATGGTACTCAACAAATCAAGAACCATCTTTTCTAGATTCTTCGAAATGTTCCAAGCAACTATATATTTGAGAGGAAAGGACTTAGCTATTCAAGTGAATGAATGTGCAGTTACAATTAATTAGAATATTCTATGAGGTATGCTTTGTACTAATCATCTTTATAGTCCATAAATCCTATAGATACGTACGGTAAATAATGGTGATAATGAAGCAATTCAAGGACTCATATTTGCTTACAGATATACATTTAAATTCAATGGAAACTCAATATATGAAGGAAAGAAGAAAATGGTAAAAATATAGTAGGAATAGCGCGGTCCATGCCCTTTGTCAATGATAGTGATTCATCTACTAAGATGTTATTGTACGATTATAGAAAAAGAGTAAATGTTTCTAGATATATGCTTGGAAGCTCCTATATATTGAATCTAAGATTTGATGCAGAGGTATGTCTCTTGCAAACAAGTGATATAATATCTCCATTAAGTAAGAATAGAATGAGGCACTTCGTGGAGCTTGCAATCAAAATAAGCATAGGCATGCTAATAGCGGCCCTATTACTTGAAGGCTTATTGCCAAGAAGATCATTCTTAGAACTTTGCTTAAACTGGGTCCTTCTTCTTTAGTAATGGCTGAGAGAAGAGAGCATTGCAGATGTTGCAATGGAACGTAGAAGCAGCAGGTTTTGAGAAGGGTGTAAACCTCTGCTACTATGTCTGCAGCATAGTTGTCACAAGCGCAAAGCGCAAAAAAGCGCTTAAGGGTCTTGGGGCTTAAGGCGCAAAGCGAAGCGTGGGCTTTACGGAAAAAAGCGTAATAAACAAAAGGACTATTATATCTATCAAAAATCTTTGAAAATGTCTTTGAAAATCCAAATGACAATAACAACTTGATAAAACTGTAGATTATTCAAAAAACTAAAACTAAATCAAAAGTCTGAATCAATACTTAGATGAAAATGAAATATCAAATATCAAAATCATCATCTTCTTCATCTTCATTATCCAAATCTACGTCATCAGCTCCATCGCTTGATTTGTATCCATCGGTATCTTCTTCTTCAATTTCATCATCAAGGTTAATCTCTTTTTCATTGACAAGACTAGTTTGAGCCGAAATTTATTTTCTTTTTGCTGAAGCAGATGATGATGCTCCTTTTGAAGAAGATGCATTCCGAGATCGTAAGCCATATGCACTTTCACCAACCCCAGATGCTCGTGCTACATCACTCCAACGCAAATCTTCACCTTCAAAGACAAAATCATTTTCATTGTCTTTATCACTGTCATCTAATTTTCCCAACAACCATTCATTACTATCATCTATCTCTGACAAAGAAATAGGATCAATTTTATCTCGCATGTCATATCTACGCCTCAAAGCTCTATTGTACTTGATGTATACCAAATCATTCAATCGTTGTTGAGATAACCTATTTCTCTTCTTGGAATGTATCTACAAAAAAAGAAAATTAAGAAATCAAAGGTTAAGTCCATAATATAATTTTTAATAAGTATTAAAAAAACTCTAACTTACATGTTCAAAAACACTCCAATTACGTTCACAACCAGAAGCAGAGCATGTGAGGTTTAAAATCTTCATTGCAAATGTTTTTAATTCAGGCGTTGATGCACCATAAGAAGACCACCAATCAGCTTGAAACACAAAAAACATATAAATTATAAGATTAACTTTATTGTAATGATATCATCCAATATTGAAATATCACAATTCACAAGTCACAACAAATTATTTGCAAATTTACCTGGTGATTTTAAAGTTCTTTGTCTGATTGCCATTGGCAAACCAAAAAGTCCTGCTTTCTTGTACTTTTCCAATTGATTCGTGATCTGATCTTGTAAATCCTCGCCTCTCACCAATCTAGATATGCACTTGTACAAACCCTCCATCACTTCTGTATCATTTTCTATGTCAGGATTTGAGTAAAAACACTCTGGATTCAAGAAATATCCAGCTGCGTGCAAAGGTCGATGGAGTTGAATGTTCCATCTTTTGTCAATGAATTCAAAAACACTTCGATATTTCTCTTCATTATTGTTAAATGACGCAGCAATAGCTTCTTTAGCTCTGTCCATTGACTCATAAATATAACCCATAGGAGATCTTTTTTCACCATCTACCAGTCGCAATACTTTCACCAAAGGGCCACCAACTTTTAATGCAAAAATCATATTTTTCCAAAATGAAGGCATCAATATCACTTCTGCTGCACGTTTTCCTGCAGTCTCCTTTGAAAATCGACTATTTGCCCACTTTTCAGATGTAAACATCTTTCTCAAATTTACTTGTTGTACATGAAATCGCTTTAAAGTCAAAAAAACAGTTGCAAAACGTGTCTTTGCGGTTCTTACCATGTCTCTCTACCCAGTAAACTCTCTCATCATGCTCAGTACTTGTGGTCTGTTATAAATGTAACCATTCACCATCAACGCCCGTTCATGCAGTTTTCTAAGATGAGGAATTTTGAATATATCCTCGAGCAACAAATCTAAACAATGAGCTGCACAAGGAGTCCAGTACAAGTGTGGAAATCGATTTTCCAAAAGATGACCTGAAAAAAATAAAATTAGTCAAAAAAAAATAAAAATATGATACAAATATCCAATTATTAATTGAAACTTGAAAATAATATATATTTAAAATATTACCTGCACTGACATTGCAACTTGCATTATCTGTTACGAACTGAACCACATTTTTTTCTCCAATGCGATATACAGATTTAGAAAGTAACTCAAACATCTTGTCAGCTGTGTGAGAATAGCCTGAAGCATCAACTGATTCAACAAAAACACTTCCTTTGGGACCGTTTACCAAAAAATTTATAAGAGTCCTACCCTTTTTATCTGTCCATCTATCTGCCATGATTGTGCACCCAAACTTAGCATGATCTTCTTCGTGGGATTTGAGGAGCAAGTTCGTATTTTCCAACTCTTTCTTTAAATACTTAACTCTCACTTCATGATATGATGGAGGTTTCATCCCAGATCCAAATTGTCCAATAGCTTCAATACAAGGCTCAAAAGAATCATATTTAACAGCATTGAAAGGAATTCCAGCATCATACATCCATCTTGCAAATTTCTCAACTGCAATATTTCTCAACTTCTTTTTATTTTCATCAAATTGTCCTTTGTTTTTTGCACGTCTTTGTTTGACAATTTCATCATCTTTCATAAAATAAAGATTAATAGGTCAGTTTGTTTGCACTTTTTACCTTGGACCGTAGGATGGATGCTTGAATCAGATATTGGTCTTTTTCCTTTCACTTTACTTTGATGGTCATCTTTATGTTCTTCCAAATCTCCCAAATCATCAATATCATCAGAATGCGGAATATCATCCATTTGATTTTTCAAAGTACTCTTTTTTTGCATGAACTCTCTAATTTCTTCTTTAACATGCTCGGGACATTTCGGACAAGCTTTCACATTTCTATTGCCTCCAACTAAATGCAGCTTGTGTCGATAAATTCCGCCATTTGTTATTTTATCACAAAAAATACAAGTGACAATATTTGGATTTTTAGGATCTGAACATGTTGCATAACTCCAAGCAATGTCTTTTCGAGTAGATGGAATTACTGTATTTGACATGGTTTAGAATCAACTCAATCAACGCTGCTGAAAATTGAAATCAATAACAATAAATCAATAATAATCAATGAATAACAAATATATATATAAAATTGGGAAAAAATTATTATTAAAATATAAATCTGATTTATATGAAATTATGAATTAATTAAATTTATTATAATTTTTTAAAATATGATTTAAATATGATTCATAATTTCATATAAATATGATTTAAATATTTAATATTATAATTCATATAAATCTGATATTCTGATTTAAATATGATTTTTTAAATTTATATGTTTAAATATAATTTTTTATATATTTAAATTTTAAATTTTAAATCTGATTTAATAAATATAATTTTTTTATTATAATTTTTAAATTTTAAATTTATCTGATTTCTGAATTTTTAAAAATATTTTATATGTTTTCTGATTTTAAATAATATTTATAAGATTTTTTAAGGAATTGTTTGAATTTTTTGAGAAATTGTTTTTTTTTAATTAATGAAAAAGGAAAAAAAAACCCGGGCGGCGCCGGAAGTAGCGTGTCACGCATCCGGTGGCGCCGGAGTCGTGCCGGACGCTTCCGGCGGCGCCGGAGACGTCCGATGTTGCTTCCGGCGTCGCTGGAGACGTGCCGCGACGCTTCCGGCGCCGCTGGACACCGCAAATAGTGTCCAGCGGCGCCGGAAGCGTCGCCGGACGTCTCCGGCGGCTCTGGAAGCGTCGCCGAACTCATCCGCAGGCGCCCGTTCATTGCGTTGTTGCTTCCGGCGGCGCGACAGGAGTCCCGCGACTACTGAAACTACTGAAATTTGAACTCAGACCGTGCCAACTACTGAAATTTGAACTACGAAATGATTACCTGGACGTCGGCGAAGCAGACGAAGACGCTTGGACGGCGCACGAAAAGCAGACGAAGATGCTTGGACGGCGGCGAGAAGCAGACGGAGACAGGGCAAACGTAGACGATGGCGAGAGGAAGATGAACAGGCGCAGGAGAATTAGGGCTTTAATCAAAAACAAAAGCAAATTTGGAAAAAATTTTTTTTCCAAAAATCGGGTCGCGCGTCGCGCAAGAAGGCGTCGCGCAGGAACGCGTCGCGCGACGCGCTAAGAGCAGCGAGGCGCTCGCGTTGTCGAAGCCGCTCGCTTCCCCGTTCGCAGAAGCGAGGTGGGCTCGCGTCGCGTCGCCTCGCGCTTAAGCGCGTGAGGCGTCGCTTTTGACAACTCTGGTCTGCAGTATCTCATCAAGCAACATTGAGGTTACTTTAGATCTGTTGATAATTTGTGCAAGATCAGAAAAGTTACTGATGCATGTTTCTGCACAGGAAGATCTGGTATTTGTGGGAATAATGATGGGGAAAAGGCCTCAAAGTTGGACCACCCTTTATAGATGCCTCTGGTGAAGGTGCCCAGGAAGAGCCAGATAAGGAAAAGAATCCCAGAGGAAGAGATTGCTGAGAAGAATCACAAAACAAACCAAGAATGATATAATAGGGGGCAGAGTCCAATGGCGTAAAAGGATCCATATAACCGACCCCACCTAGTGAGATAAGACTTGATTGTTGTTGTTGTTGTAATGGAGGGTAAGTACTTTAGTTTCCTTATATAAGAATAATGGCGACGTATAAAATTATGCAAACTATAGAGATATTATTAAATTAATGAGTCATATCATGAAATTTTGGGAAAGAGTAATAGAAAAAAGATTAAGGAACGAGACTACGATGATCGAAAATCATTTTGGGTTCATGTGGAAGGTCGACAATAGAAGCTATACATCTTCTTTCAAACAATTAATTGAAAAATATCAAGAGCAAAAGCAAGATCTACACATATTCATTGGTTTAAGAAAAAGAGTTCCAAGAGAAATTATACGGAGAATTTTAGAAAAGAGGTGTTACCGTAGCATATATTAAACTAACTTCAGGCGGATTAATTGAGACCTCCAATAAAGATAGGGTTACTGGATCAACTCTAATTCTCTATCTTTTTTCCATTGATCATGTACGAACTCATTTGACATATTCAAAATACAGTACCGTGGTGCATGTTATTTGTAGATGTTGTTTTGATAGATAGACACGTGAAAGAGTAAATGTTAAGCTAGAATCTTGGTGGGAAATATTAAAAGTGAAAGGTTTTAGGCTTAGTAGAGTAAAGACAGAATATATGAGATTTAAGTTTAACAATAATAGACGTAACGATACAATTGTTAAGATAGGAGTGAACAAGTTTTCTGGAACTGTGAGCTTTAAATATTTAGGATCTTTTTTGCAAAACGATGTAGGGATTGAGAGAGATGTCTTACATAGAATACAAGTAGAATGATTGAAATGGAGGAGGGCGTCGAGTGTTTTATATGATGGTAAAGTAACTCTAAAACTTAAAGAGAAGTTTTACAAAACAACGGTTAGACCTTTTATGTTATATGACGTTGATTGTTGGGCTATGACTCGAGCATATAAGCAGAAGATGTGAATTGTAGAGATGAGGATGTTAAGATGGATTTGTAGATATACGAGGATGGACATAATAACAAATGAGAGTATTAGAGAGAAAGCCGAAGTTGCATTTATTAAGGAAAAACTCCAGAGTGACATGTTTAAGATGGTATAGATATATACTTATAAATACTCCAGTTAGACGATGTGAAACTATGACAAATGCACATATCAAAAGATGAAGACAAAAAAAGACTTGGTTAGCAACAACCAAATAAGACAATTTATTTAAGTATAAATGATCATATAGTAGGGGATAAAGCCTAATGACGTAAAAGGATCCATATAAAGTCGATCCCACCTAATGAGATAAAACTTGGTTGTTATTGTTCTTGTTGTATTCTTTTGAAGAAACATTCAAAATCATTTTGTCTTAAATTCTAAGTTTGGAATAACATCTCAAGTAAATGTGAAACTATGACAAATACACATATCAAACGATGAAGACCAAAAAGATTTGGTTATCAACAACAAAATAAGACAAAATTTATTTATGTATAGATGATGATATAGTACGGGATAGAGCCTAATGACGTAGAAGGATCCATATATAGTCGATCTCACCTAATGAGATAAAACTTGGTTGTTGTTGTTCTTGTTGTATTCTTTTGAAGAAACATTCAAAATCATTTTGTCTTAAATTCTAAGTTTTTTATTTTTTTTTTTTTTTTTTTTTTTTTTTTTTTTTTTTTTTTTTTTTTTTTTCTGAAACAAAGTATGCAAAAACATTTTCAGAAATCAATTAAAAAATAAAAAAAAAAAAAAAAAAACTAAGTTTGCAAAAACATCTCTCAAGTAAATGTGCAAACAAAAGATTGACAAATGTTATGTAAATATCTTTTGTTCCTAGCTGAAAGTAGAGCATCATAATAGCCTATCCAAACAAAAAATTAAGTGTCATCTTTTGTTCCTATACCTGAAAGTAGCATCCATTGACATAACTAAATATCTTTTACTAGTTAATTTGGGGTCCTGAAAGTAGCATTGTAGTATCCTACTATCCATTGACATAACTAAATATCTTTTGCTAGTTAATTTGGTGTCCTGATTCATCAACACTATTTTGACTTTGATGATGTCTTTTACCTTTTTGGGTTGAATAATCCGTGATTTTCCTTAATCCATATTTTCTTTATCTTCCTATGAATGTTCAGGTCAGACAAGGTGTGGCGAAGGGCAAAATCTCTGGCATCTCCTGCTTTCATTGCCGGGTAATATTGGAAATTGCTTTCATATGTTGTGTTTCCTATTTATTGTTCTTTCTTTTAGAACTCTTTAAGCTGACTAATTATAAATTTAATTCAACCTCAAATATTCATTGTAGAATCTCAACTTTTTGTCTGAATTTATGTTGTTTTTTGAGCCTCTGCATTTATTTCCCTCATGAATCTGATGTACTGTTCAATTAGTCTGCCTTGTTACTGCAATACTTAAGTTGATTGATTTGCAAACACACTAAGTGCTCTATCATGGCTTATGCAACGTCATTCCAAAGCATAATGCACTAAGGCTAGGTACTTCAAGAATGACAATACATTAGATGTTAATTCATGATTATCAAGTGATGAAATGTGATGAAAGTCGGGGAGATGATGAATTCGATGTCCATATTTTCTAGCATCCTAGCTATAGATACATTCTAAAAATATAAATTAGAACAGAAAGGAACTAATATAGAAAGCCAAATAATTTAAGTCATTCCAAACAATATTTTACTTTTTTTGTTTGTTATTTCAAGAAAATAAATTTAATAATTCTGTTGAGATTTCAATCATATGGCACATTCAGTTGACAGGTTTAATCTGTTTCGTTTCTGTCAGGTCTCAAATTCTGAATACCAAGATCTGTTTGAATTATGAACCAAATGTTACCTTGGTATATTTGAAATATTATGTATATTAATCAATGTGTTGATAGATTTATTCTGTTTTGATTGTGCTAGATTTCAAATTTTGAATACCAAGATCTGTTTGAATTATGAACCAAATGTTACCTTGGTATATATGTAATACTATATTTATATTTTAGTTGTTTGTTTATAGTTCTGAAAAAGATGCATAGGCTATCTTGTTGTTGTCAACGTAAGTTTTTTATGGTTGATAGTTTTTAATGTACTTATCTGTTATCTCTACTGAGATAATTATTTCCTTGCCTTGAATTTTGAGTTGCTTGTTGTCATTGCAACTCCTGGCTAGTGAATTAGATTATAAATGGAGAATGTTTGCCACCATTTTTTTTTTTTTTTACTTTTATGGTTTTAGACCTTTAGTTGCTAACTAATAGTAAAGTGTTTTTTATTTTGTGAATATTTCTATGCATAACAAAGTGGCTTTTTTGTTACACTGTTTTTTGTCTAAATATTGACATGCCAGATTACTTATTCCTCATCATGGTAGTGATTTTTTCTTTCAGGATCTACCTCCTATTTCTGTCAAAGAAGCAAAGACGAGTGATGGTGCCATTTTCTTACAACTGACAGTATCACCTAGGGCAAAAATTCGAGAAAGTTTCTGGAATTTTTTAGACAGATTTGGTTATCATTATGGTGGAACCTCCTGTCGACCATTGCTTCCGTATGAGGTGAAAGAGTTCACGTTTTTTGCACATATTGAATGTACTAGCATTGTTTCATGAAGTTTCTTGGTGCCAGTTTTCTGAAGTTCATTTCTGTTCAACAACATTATTTAGCTTGATTCTAGTCTGGCTGAAACAACACGTGTACAGATACATGTATGCAAATGTATTCTGTGCCACCACCATCATCATCATTGTGATTATTGTCATTATCATTAAGCCCTTTTAAGCCCACTCGTGTATGTGCCCATGCAAACGTTTGTTGATCATGTGAAATGTCTATGCTTGTCTGAGGTCATTATGGTTATCATCATGACCTTAAATGACATGTATATTGCAGATGGGTTTTGGTTGATTGTATTTTGGGTCCATCTATAAATTTTATATCATATGAAAAGATTAAAACTTTAAACTTTCTGAATTTTTCATAGTGAAAAGAAAACGAGTACCGAAGTTATGCTAGGTCTATAGTTTAAAAGAAGCTTAAGAAAATAACTTCCATTTTCATGACTGGTCTTGTTGTGCTTGCTTTATTAACACATAATTTTCCTCACATTTCAAAAACTATTTTAAGTGCGGCCTCAACTTATAGAAAAAATGCTAAAAATTCCCTCTTTTTTTAAAGAGAAATGAATGTTATCTTTCTTCGTCTATTTTTTTCTTTTGGATACATCATCATCCTTTGTCATTGTGGAATGTGGAAGTAGTGCATGGTAGCTATAGATCATGATGTGTCACTAGTAATGTACTTGAAAAAATAAATATTAATCATATTTTTACTATTTGTTTGTTTCCAGGCCTTTAATATTTTGAAACAGATTCCAGAAGAAACCAAAAAGGCACTGTCTGGAAAGGGATACTTCCCTCAAAGAGGTTTTATTATGCAACATCTTCCAGTCCCTCCAAATTGCCTGTGTGTTCCTGAAATTAATGACGGGAAATGTGTTATGTCATCTGTAAGTTTTTCATTATAAGACATCTGTGAAGATAATTTAGTTGCTATTCTTGGATAATATCATTTTTCTTTCTCTCTTGTAGGACATATCTAAGTCCCTTCTTAAGAAGGTTCTCAATAAGATTGAGCTCATCAAAAGATCAAGATCTGGGTCCCCAAATTTTGAATCACATGAAGTTGAGTCGAATGATTTACAATTGTCGATTACACAGTATATTCATCTCAGAGGTACTACCAAGGTGAGTTGTAGTTGTAAAAAATACTAGCGTCTAGCTCTAGGTTCATCACATATGTTCATTTTACTGATATGACAGTTAATTTACTATTGGTATCTTATAGGCTCCTCATGACATCAAAAGCAGATTTGTCCAAGGCAATGAGTCAAGCGAATTGCCCTCGAAGCAATGGCTGGAGAAGATAAGAACATTGTTTATAAGTAAAGGGTCAGGCTTTTCTTCACGCTGTGTGATTACAGGAGATCCTTATATAGGAGTTGATGTGATTGGTTTGCCATCTGAAATAGCAAAAAGAATTACATTTGAGGAACGGGTAACAGAATACAATATTAATCATTTGCAAAACATAGTCGACAAGAGACTATGTATAACTTACAAAGATGGTTCCTCAACTTATGCAATTTCTTTGGGATCAAAGGGGCATACAAGTCTTAAGGTTGGTCAGATTATAAATCGCCAAATTATAGATGGGGATATAGTTTTTATTAATAGACCGCCTAGCACTCATAAACACTCATTACAGGCTTTTCATGTTTATGTTCATGAGGATCATACTGTTAAGATTAATCCCCTTATATGTGCTCCTCTTGGAGCAGATTTTGATGGCGATTGCATTCATATTTTCTACCCACAGTCCCTTTCTGCAAAAGCTGAAGTTGCAGAACTGTTTAGTGTGGAAAAACAATTGTTGAGTTCACATTCTGGAAATATGAACTTGCAGTTGGTTCATGATTCGCTGTTGGCTCTGAAGTTGATATCGAACTTAAGTTTCATAGGGAAGGCAGTGGCACAGCAGTTGTCTATGTTTGAATCACCTGTACTGCCATCACCTGCAGTGATCAAGGCTAATAATCATGGCCCATGTTGGACATTTCTTCAAATTTTACAGAATGTTTTGCCATCTCACCTGAACAGTTGTGGGGATAACTATACCATTTATCAAAGTGAATTTTTGAAATTTGATTCTAGTAGGGACATTGTGCAGTCACTGCTAACTGATATTCCAACTTCAATCTATCGCTCAAAGGGCCCTAAGGATGTACTCAATTTCTTCAATTATATACAGCCATTACTGATGGAGGTTTTGTTTATGGAAGGCTTTAGCGTCAGTTTGAAAGATTTTTATTTTCAGACAGACATTATTGAAGAGATTAGAAGAAGCATACAGAAAAATTGCTTCATACTTGGTCAGTTAAGATCAGGATACAATGAGCTAGTGCATTTACAATTTGAAAAATACCTCAAAAGCTTGAAATCTCCAGTAGCAGATTTTCTATTTAAGTCTTCAGCCTTGGGTAGTTTGATCGATGCAAAGAATGATTCAGCAATTGTCAAAGTGGTCGAACAAATTGGATTTTTGGGGCTTCAGCTTTTTGATCAGGGAAAATATTATTCAAAGACCTTGGTTGATGATTGCTTTACAACTTTTGTGAATAAACATTCCTTTAGCGAAGTTGATTGTCCATCTGAAGCATATGGACTAGTTAAAAGTTCCTTTTTTCATGGTTTAGCTCCTTTTGAAGAATTGGTCCATGCAATATCCACGAGAGAAATCATTGTTCGTTCATCTAGAGGATTGACAGAACCTGGAACCTTATTTAAGAACCTTATGGCAATTCTTCGAGATGTCATCATTTGCTATGATGGCACTATTAGAAATGTATGCACTGGTTCCATTGTCCAAATCAAATATTTGGATGATGAAGTTGTTGATTCTTTGACTACAGCACCCCCTGGTGAACCCGTTGGAGTTTTGGCTGCTACAGCTATATCAAACCCTGCATACAAGGCTGTTCTTGATTCATCTCAAAGTAACAACTCTTCATGGGAACTTATGAAGGTATCAGTTTCATGTGTTTTTCATGTAAAAAAGGTCATTTTTATCTTTGGACCAGATGCTTGTTGCTGATATTATTTTTCAATAAATTTTATCTCCTTTTTGGCATTATATAGGAAATTCTTCTTTGTAAGACTGGCTATAAAAACGATGTTTCTGATCGCCGAGTGATCTTGTACTTGAATGATTGTTACTGCCGTAAGAGATTCTGCAAGGAAAAGTCGGTATATGCTGTTCTCAATTGTTTGAAAAAAGTTTGTTTAAAGAATTGGGCTCGCGACTTCTCTATTGAGTATGTACCATGCTGGGCCACAGATTTTTCATCCTTTTCAGTTCCATAGATTTCCTTGTCTAATTATTATGAATTCTTCCAATTCATGCTTTCATTCTTCAGTTACATCCTAATAAATGTAATGGTTTATAATTGTGAATCGGGTGAATCAACTATTTTCTACTATTCCTTTAGCATTTTGTTACACTTTTTTATTGTTTTATATAAAATGATTTTTCCTTATGTTATTAACTTCAAGTTTGTTGTTCAGATATAGAAAGCAAATAGATTTGCCTAATAAATCGGGGACCTTTTCAGGCCTTGTTGGTCATGTTCATCTTGACAAGGTTGGGTAAAGTTGTTCATGTATCTTTTGATTCTAGCTGATTTGTAAGTACTTTGATAAACTGATTGTTCTAAAGATATGTTTGCTTTCTCTTTGACAGACACAATTAAAATTGTTCAACCAAAATATTGATGATGTACTCGTGAAGTGCCAGGATGTTTTATTTAAATATGCAAAAAAGAAAGGACAACTCTCCCACTTCATTAAGAGGGTTGTTCTGTCGGTTTGGTGAGAAGTTCTCCTTTACGGAAGTAATTTTGTTTCAAATTCATTACAACATTAGACCATTGGGTAGTTATTTTTAAGATTTATTTTACCCAACTATGACAGAAAGCTCAAGTAATTTGAGTTAAATGCTCAATTCTTATCTGTTTTGTGCTTAGTATCCATATTTGTTTTAATTTTGAGCTATCACTTTTGTTCATGTGTGTCTTGATGGATACATTTTTTAAATTCAATCTTCAGAAAATGCCATTTCTTGTCATTGTTAATTGCACCACTTTTGCGAAGCAATTGTCGGAATATTCATTCTTATGTTTCCATTTACTTTGACATGGTGCAAAATGATTCTTTTTTTTTTGTCGATTATGTACTGTAAATACATGTCTACTCCGTACAAATCTCAACTGCTAAAGGGCATTCTCACTACACATTTAATTTTTCCTCAAGTCCTTTTGGAAATCTGGAAAAACCACTTTATAATCAATTTTTTAAATGCTTGTTTGTACAGATGCTTGTAAATAATCATGCTATTAACATTTCCAACGATCTTGACATGTCAAGAATGTCATAGAATCTTGCTTTGCTCAATCATTTTGTTATATAAACATGTTTCCTCTAGCTTAGAAATTATGTTGTCCAATAGAAATCTAGACTCACAGCAAGCATTATTGTTATTTTTTTAAATAAAATTAAGCCTTCAGTTGCCATTACAGAATCATATTTCGGTGATTGGGATATCTGTTGATTTTTTTAGCATGCACAATTTAAACCAAATGTAAAGGTGAAGATATAAGCAGTTATATATCTAGTTAACTGTTCTTTAAATAGTAGGAGATTTTTCTTTGTAATCTCAAGTTCCTTACCTTTGTCATACTTCTGCTTTGATGTAGTGAATGTTGCAACTTCAAGCAGCCACATGATGGGGATCTTTGTCATTTTCCTTGCTTGCAGTTCACTTTCGTCGATGCTACTGCTGCTCAAAATGATGAATCTCTTGAGTGTGCAATACATGTCATGGCCAAGATTATATGTCCTATATTGTTGGATACAATTGTTAAAGGTGTGCAAACTTCATTCTAATGTACCACTAATTATGCCATCAGATATATTTTGTAAATATTGTCTGGTTGAATATGCTTCCATTTGTCAATACATTTCCGCTTGGATATCTTTCATTTAGAGCCTAAATCCAATGCTTAATTGTTGATGCTTCTTGAGATTTAGTTATCATTCTTTGTTGAAACTCAGATGCATAGAACTAATAGATGAGTGAAGCAACCTTAATAAATCTATTGCTGAATTCCATTCTTTTAATGTGAATACATGAAAAACAACTGATTCCTTTGATTTATTGTTCTACACTTACAATTATTAAATAAGAGCAAAATTCGGGAATTTGGAGTTTCTAACATCTGTGTTTGTGTGCATTGTTTCTGTTGACTCTAATTTTCTAAAATCCTAGAATTACAATGTTAAACATTTATTGTAGCAAACCAGGTTGTAACTATATTTGGGGAATTTTAGAAAAAAAGGAAGTAAACATTTGAATCTAATTGACATTGCCAATGTTGAAGCTTAAGTTAGCTTGCTTGTTCACTATTTTTCTTCTAAGAACAGAGAACTTGCAATAAGTTCATCTCTCATTTAATTCAAAACACTTGGGGGGTGTTTGGTTTACTCCACTTTCTATTTTCATTTTCCAGAAAATCGCATTTTCCCATTTTCTGAAAAATAATTTTATTTCATTCTCTAGTTTTCCAGAAAATGCTATATCTTTTTCTGGAAAACAAGACTGGAAAATACAAACTAAACACGTTTTCCAGAAAATTACATTTTCTACGGAAAATGAAAATGGAAAACAAGCAAACCAAACACCCCCTTAATAAGTCTATTTTTTTCCTTACCTTTTCCAAATGTTTCACATGTCTATTCAGAGTGTTTCTGAGGATTAAATGTAATTGTCAATGGAAGGAATACAAAGTGACTATTTTTCATATTCCATTAAACTGAGTACATCTTTCTTTATTTAAATAGAACCTTCTGAGTAAATATTGCAACAAGAATTCTTCTAATATTTCTATTCATCAAGTTTAAGCTCTTTTGTTGGACTATGTTATTCAAGTAATTTGTGTCTTCTTGCGTTAGCCTTTTAATTGATGTGATTAATGATGTTTAGAGTTCTATCAATAGCTGGTTGGTGTATTAGATTTGTGGTGTGATGCAAGAGATCCTTGTCAATGTAATTTTACTGCTAGTGTTTCCTTGCTAAAGAGTAAAGATAGAGTAATTGGCCCATGGAGTTGCTAGTTGTTTTTGATTCATGATGGAAAGTGATAGGAAGTATCCATATAGAAATTATGTTAATACCATATAGATGGTATAGAGTTGTGCGTATGCCTGGGTTTTAAATTTCCCAGTCATGTTATGCCAGAAGTGGTATCATTTCATGAGCATCCGAAGGTTAAAATATGTTTAATGTGAAAAAGTTGTACGTGCTGGGTTATTTGCTTCACCTGTTGATAAGATTTTTGAGTTACTGATAATTCATGGTCTCGTTAAGATTTGCATCAGAATAATTTTTTTGTGACAGAATCGCCTATGCATTATGTGTCCATAGGTCATTATGTGGAGTTAAAAATAGTTTTTACATTGAAGGTTTGCTTGGTAGCTGTTAATTTTTGATTCATGATATCAGTGTTTCAAGTTGTGGTTTCCGGAGGCAGTAATCAGAATTGGATGTGCCTGTTGACGATAATTGTTTGTGATGATGACCATATGTGATGGCTGTGTTGGTAGTTGAAAAATGACCACCGAACATGTCTGAGCCATCTGCAGTGTGATTTCTATATGGTTTTGTACTGAAGTATACAGTGTTCTAAAAATCGGCCTAGGCGCTAGCGCCACCCAACCGTACCGGAAACATCCTAGTTGACAGCCTAGGCGGCCTTGGCAAGATTAGGCGGTCCTAAGTGCCGACTAATCCGTTGAATCGTCTAGGCGCCGCGGAAATAGTGCAGAATTTTTATGATTTTTGTTAATTTAGGCTTTTAAATTTAAAGCCCAATTAAAAAAAAATTGAAATGTAGCCCTTTTTTTGGTGTCAGCCTTAAGTTTTATAAGCCCTGAAATTTGGCCCAACAAGAAAATTGATTTGTTGGCTTGCCCTAGCGGCTAGTACCAAACTTCATTTTCATGTACTGAGTAACCAGAGTTGGAGAAATTAGAGCGACGAAAAAAATCTCATTTTGGAGAGTTAAAATATAGAATAAATTTGTGATATTTTATTAGTTGTGTAATTTTGAACTCATTTTAAATTTGATATTTTTGTGATAGAGTTATAGAATATGATTTATTATGTAATTTATGTTGATACCGTGTAATCCGCCTATTGGCGCTAGTCCCCGTCTAGGCGGCCTAGGCACTAGGCGCTAGCCTGGTGCCCAATTAGCACCTAGCGAATTTTAGAACCTTGGAAGTATGAGTGCATGACTAGTTTTTGATGAATGAATGTGTCGGTCGAGTATTTGATACTTGCAAGAGTTGGTGGTGTTCTGCGAGTGGACTTTACCATTTGTTGCCCTGGACATCTGGGCAGTGTAAAAGATGTTTCCTCTGGGTAAAGATTTAGTACATATCTAGGCTAGTTTAATTGTTGCTAGCTGCAAAATCAACCTATTTAAACTGGTAATATGTTTCTAATGCTTTGATGAGAAAACAGGCCTTGTGAAAGATGTTACATTTGTCTTTGCTTTTAACTTCTCTTTTATATCAGGTGATCCTAGAGTTTTTGAAGCAAAGATTGTATGGATAGAACCAGATGCAACTTCTTGGGTGGCTAACTCATGTAAAACCTTAAAGGGTGAATTAGGCCTTGAAATTGTTCTTGAGAAAGCAGCAGTTCGAGAAAATGGTGATGCATGGAGGATGTTAATGGATGCTTGCCTACCTGTGATGCATCTTATAGATACAAGTCGATCTTGTCCTTGTGGAATTCAGCAAAACCGGGAGCTTCTTGGCATTTCTTGTGCTTTTGACCAAGCAGTTAAGGTATGATATTGTTTTTGTCTTCTTGATCTTAGTTACATATAAGGGCTTAGGCTGCAGTATATATATTATTGATTTGGACTAAGTACATTATCGAAAACATTATCTAAAATTAGTTAATAATTCGTTTATTATTATACCTCTCATCTGTTGCCACTTATTCATATTTATCGAAGTCTACCTGGCCTCAATGTTATATTCACACGATTCACAAGTCAAATGAGATCAGGTGTGATGTGATGATATTCATTGGAAATAGGTGGTGGGAAAAGAGAAATTCATTAGTAGTTTGAAATCTCGTGAGCGAAACGGTCTATGTTATATTTGATGGATGTCTTAAAGGCAATCAACTTAAATGTTGTTTTATTTATTTAATAAATAAAATTCACTATTTGGGTGTGCATTCTATGTATGTGATTCAATCTTGTATGAACCAGGCAGCAGACAAATTGAACTTGGGGTGACCGGCCCAGCCCCACGGAAGTTTCCCACCGGTCACCAGGGTAAATCGGGAAGCGCTCGCGGTGGCCAGTCTAGAAGCCTAGCGTCCCAGGGTTCGCGCCCCATTTGGAGGAAAAATTCCTGCAAAATGCGCCGTAGCTAGGGATCGAACCGCGGATGCCTGGGTTAACTACTAGTGACTTATCGCTGCACCATAGCCCTGGGGCTATGTGATTCAATCTTAAACTCAATTAATGAAGTCCACAATATAATGCATAATATGAGAAATTGTGAATCGATTATAATTAGTGTTATCTCATCATGTGTAATTATGTACGTATTGAAATCTTCTCTAGTCGATGAATTGATGAAATTAGGCATCATCAATTCTGTGAGACTAGAACATATTATACTCTTTGTTTTATCCAAACAATCCTCACTAGTTGGAAACATAGGGATGTTGAGAGTTAACATGTGGATGTTAATTAAGGGGAGTTCATCAGATGGGGTTTGCTATGAGGCTTCATGTGAAAGACATATCGATGAATATCTCATTGCAACTCGAGTGCAAGTTTCCTTAGACGTGAGGTATTTAAGTCATCTTGGTCATGGAGGTTTATACTTTGACATCTCCTAGGAGGTGTGAGTCTGGGATGATTAGGTACAAGTCAATTTATCTGAAGGTATTTAAATAGTCCATAGAGGATTCACTACTCATTTTAAGGAGACGTATATCCTATGATCTGGTCAGGATTATTACTCATAAGTCTTTGGCCAAAGCAAATACATCAAGAGGATGACCTTGGATATGTGTCTTTGAGTAATTCAAATCCATAGAACAAAGAACTACAATTTGGGCTAGGTGTGACGTAGTCAACCTAGCGAGAACTGACACAATCCATGTCTTGAACCAAGTGAGTATAAGATGAGTGAAAGGAATAGAAGCATTAATTGTAGCCATTGAAGGGTTTACAAGATGTTTTGAAATCAATTATGATTTTTCGGTTAATTGGGGGGTAATGATGTACTACTAGGTGCCATTGATGATCTATTCATATTTAATGGTTAATTATGAATGACTAACATAACTGGAAACGTATTGGTTCACACACATTACGAGTATATCTAAAAACATAAAAATAAGTTAGAGAATAATATTCTCTAAGAGAGAGATTAAATTTGGTTGGACCAGATAACGGACAAATATGGAAAGTATTTGTCGCATTGTGAGCGTTTATGAGCCACATCTTTTGTAGGCGAGTTGGGCCTACTCATATGATGAGTTTGTGTTTTTGTTCACACCTCGTATAGACGTTTTGGATTTACATGTGATATGGGCTTGGGCTTTGGCTTGTTCCTCAAGTCTTAATGAAGAGGTATAAAAGACCTCTCCATGGAACAAGAGGCATAACTTTTTAAGGGTTTTTATTTTCCTTTGCTTACTCTTGTTATTGTCGCCGCCCACCTAAGGCCGCCACCCACCCAAGACCGTCACCTAACAAAAGTCGTTGCCCCTTTGGTGCCGCCAGCGCCCTTTGCCGGCGTCTTCCCCTGTGTGTCGTCCAAGAGGTTGGCCGGTTTCACCCTTGTGCCGTTTAATAGTTGTCCGACCAAGCCTTGGTGCTGCCGGCTGTATTTGTGTTGTCGGCTCTATCTTGTGCCCTAGGTCCCGTTTGGTTGGTGCTGCCGACTCTCCCCTCTCTTCTTTCGTGTCATCTCCTAGATTTGGCTAGTTTCAAGTGGAGAGACAACTTGTGGCTTGTGAATTTGTCTTGAAGACATCTCGATGTGGATACTAATAGATGCAAGTTTTGTGAGGCTTGCTAGTTGATGCCTTTCCATCTAAATGTCATTAGAAACATATAACTCTGAAACAACTATCTTGATCTATGATTATGTCTTGCATGTATGATCTTGTCGTTATGGGATGCGTGAGAAATTTTTAAGTAATTGTTTCACTTTTGCTGCGTGTTTTATAGAAAACATAGATTTTGCATCTCGAAAATTCCCAACAGTCTAAACGTATCGTTCCGATAAATCATCGAAACTATATAGCACTCGGCACAAAGGTTCAAAATCTCGAGTTGTTGTCGTGGTTTCAATCTTTAACTAGAAAGGTACTGATCTAGTATTTTGTCGACGTTCTGATGCATGGCGTTGGTGACAGATTAAAAGTTGAAGAGGAAGGTAAAAGGAAGGGATAAAGTAAAAGGAAAGAGATTGTTTCTCTTGAATGGTATCAAGATTTAATAATTTATTGAAATGATATATTTCGATCGTTTCTCTCATACAAAATTTTAAATAATGCTTTGCAACAATTTTTCCTTCCTCAACTCAAATCCATTACCGACACCATATATCGAAACATCAGCATGATACTGAAATAGTATCATTCTAGTCGAAAGACTGATTGTTGCTAAACTTGGTCATGTTATAAGTCATTTCTTTATTCTGATTTTCTTTTTCAATCCCACACATGCTGTGGAAGCTATTATTTTACAAAGCATGAAAAAAGGAAACTAATTGTGATTCCCAATTTACCAATGTGATGGGTAGGCTATCTCAATAATGAAACCGAAAGATCTTAAAAGGTCTTGGGAAGACGTAAACAATAGTCTGTTGAACCACCTTTTTCAGATTGACAGCAAAAAAGCTGCATTTTTGCAGATGTTTTCATTCTGAGGAAGAGGTAAACAATAAGACTGTTGAATGTTGTCAGTGAACGAGTCTTACCCCTTTTCCCGTGTCATAGCACATATATTAAGGATGTGAAATATTATCAGGATTAATTTGATAATTTAGTATTATGATTCAGTCTACAGATAGTTGGGCAAAGTGGAATTGACTGGTGCTGTACCGTATATGCCGGCATTCTATATCTCCTTGTCAGCAGTCTTTCAAATCCCATTTAGCCAAGATAGATCAAGGGAACTGATTGTGTCAAACTAAAAGTTTAAGGATGAGAATGCTATAAAAAAGGTTGAAGGACATACCAGAAAGTTTATTGGCTATTAATGAATTTACCCAATTATATTGGTTTGCATGTCTTTAGATGATTCATCCTTGAGAATTTGCTGACGATATAGGTGTATACTTCTATCAGTTCCATTTCTAATTTGCTTAAATTTAGTGATATTCCTTTTTCATCGGTCTTGGTTAATGCTTCATTGCAAAATATGATTGACCATTTGTACAGCGGTTGTCAAGGTCAATTAGGATGGTTTCAAAAGGTGTGATGAAAGAACACCTACTTCTGGTAGCAAACAGCATAACATGCTCTGGAAACCTTGTTGGATTCAACACTGGTGGTTATAAAGCACTCTTTCGTTCTTTCAAAGTTCAAGTACCATTCACTGCAGCCACTTTATTTGTAAGTACCTTTTTGGCATATTGAACTCTTTGTTTGTCAAGTACACCAAATTTTGCTAATTTTACCACATGATATTGAATTTCTTTTCTGTCTTGCAGACACCCATGAAATGCTTTGAAACAGCTGCTGAAAAATGTCAGACTGATTCTTTAACCAGTGTGGTTTCATCTTGTTCATGGGGCAAAAAGGTGGCTATTGGTACCGGTGCACCATTCCAAATACTTTGGGATAAAAATCAGGTTATTTTTTCCATTCGCATAATTATGTTGACCTATGACTGCACAAATTCATGCTTTCCTTTTATTTTAGACTATACAACATATTTCTTGATATATGACTGCACAAACTCAGACTTTCCTGTTATTATAGACGGCAATACATGAGGACATTGGTAAAGGAGTATATGAGTTCCTCGAGATGTTAAATCCCACATTAAGTGGAGAGGCAACTGGCGCATGTCTTGCAGATGTTGATGACATCATCGAAGACCAGGAAATGGAAGAAGTTTGTTTATCACCTGTAGCTAATGGCCATATGACTTTTGAGGAAAATCATGAGGTTGAATACAGCTTTAAGAAAAATCTAAACCAGGAAAATAGGAATATTGAGAACTCTTGTCGAGACTTTGCTTCAGGTTTTGGAGATAAATCAGGCAATTGGCAAGGATGGGAAAGTAGGCAAGACAGTGGCAAAATGGCAGAGACAAATGCCTGGTCTAGTTGGGATTCCCATCACACGGGACAAATCTCTGTTGGATCTTGGAAAAATAAGGATTCTCAAACTCGTTCTCACCCTTCAGTTGAGCTTAATGCATGGGGGAAAGGTACAGAAAAAAATATAGCTTCATGGGAAACTCAATCTGTTAAATCAAGTGGTGGAGATATTTGGAATGAAAAGGTGACCAAAAATTTGGAAGAGAAAGAAGGAACATCTGTTTGGAAGAATAGTAGTTGGACGCCCAAAGGCAATTCTAATGAAGATGCATTCTCTTTGCCTGGGACTTTGGACTCTGAAAATACTAAAGAACCACAGGTTGTGGGTGTTAGAGATAACACTGGAAACTCTTGGAAAAATGGTCGGGATGCTGCTAAACTTCCAAAAGCAACTACTTGGGGTTCCTCTGAAACCAAATTTGACAAGGATTTGAACAGTGTGCAGAATGGAACATCTTATAATGAGAGGGGCAAATCATGGAACTCTAATGCAGCACAAGATTTTAACAACCAACAGAGTGGCAATTCAACCTGGAACTTGGAGAACAACCAGTTGAATCACAACCCATGGAACTCCGCCAATGCAACTCCAGATTTTGACAACCAGCGGAGTGGCAGTTCAGCCAATAATGCGGAGATTCCATGGACTTCCAAGCCAACTGAAGATTCGAACAACCAGTGGAATAACAATCCATGGATCTCAAATTCAACTCAAGATTTTGACAACCAGCAGAGTGGCGATCTAACCAGGGATATGGAAAACCCATGGATTTGCAAGCCTACTGAAGATTCAAATAGCCAGAGGAATAACACTGCCAGTTCCACATTAAACAATTTTGATAGTGGAAATCAAACTCGGAATTCTGGTGGTTGGGGTTCTGCAACTGCTGCTGGCAGAAGAAACCAGAAAAAATATGGTGGAAAACCACCAGGAACTCCAGATTCCAGAAAAGTCTGGAACCCAAATAAGCCATCCACTTCAAGACGACCATTAGAATCTCTTTCAACCGAGGAGGAAAAGGTTCTCGCTGAAGTGGAGCCAATTATGCAGATAATAAAGAGAATTTTGCGAGATTCCAGGTAAATAGAGTGGTTTTATATCTATTTGTCTTTTAGTGTCTATGAGTCAATTAAGTGGTTTCATATCTTTACAACTTGATGATAAAGTCAGTATATTATTCTCCCAGCCTGTGGCCTGTCCCTGGTCTCACGGTGTTGTATTTGTACTGCTATGTTATAGTAAATGCATAGAAGAGAGCTGTTGAATGATATATTTATCTAAGTGCCTATAAAAGAAAATATAATAAATAAATGAGCCTTTCTGACATTCTTAGGAGTCTTTGCATTGGTGAACTTCTTTACTCAATTAGAAAAAGAGAAACACTAGCGAAATTACATTTGCTATAGCAACCTCTTTATGTACCCATGTGTTCTGTGTAGATATCTCAATGGATTAGCAGCCGAAATGACAAAATTGAATTTGCACCACCCTAAATTAATTGATGACCATGATTGTGGCCATTCACAATTCACCTCTTGTTGCTCATGATCTAACAACAAACAAATTCATGACTTTCACCATTTCTCACCATTGCTTATATGTTCCATGAGTTTTAAGGTCCTCTCTTATAATTAGTATTGCACTGTGGTCTGAATTGTGTCTGGTTCTTCATTTTCATTTTTACCTCTCTCTTCATGCATGTTGAATGGCAAGAAAAAACAAAATCTTTTGCACAATATATAATGTAAATATTTAGTTGTTTTCTGTTCAATGAAGTCTAAATATATGGAACATAAAGACATCAATTTGATATGGTCTTAGATTTATTAGCAAGTTTATTTTTATTATTGCTCCAACGTAGTCTGCCCTTAAATTTATACTTGGCTGATACTGGATTAAATCATCCAATCAAAAGTCCATTTTTTAAGAAAAAGAAAAAATTGCTCCCTCATTTTTTGGCTATTTCATACTGTGGATAGTCTTTTGGTTCTTATTTCCTAATTATCTCATTGTTTACTATCCATGAGTTCAGTGATGGCGATCGGCTGTCTGATGATGACCAGAAGTTTATTTTGGAGAATGTTTTTTCATACCATCCTGATAAGCAATCAAAGGTCGCTGATCAACTTGACTATATCATGGTAAGCAATGCTGAATTTAGGATTCTAATAAAAACCACAGGGTCTCCAATTTACCTGGATGCATGGTCAATAAAAGTGTGCTTTGCCATTGATAGGTTGACAAACATGGTCTATTTCAAGATTCAAGGTGTTTTTTTGCCGTGTCGCGTGATGGTACTAAAGCTGACTTCTCCTATATTAAATGCATGGGGAATTTTGTCAAGACAACCTTCTCCGAGCATGGAGAGTCGTTCTGCCAAAAGTATTTTTGGTGGCGTCGGGTTGAGCCAGCCGAAGACAACAGTCAGCTGCTGCCGTAGCAGTTGAATTTCTAGAGCATTGTGCTGCGCTAAATCCCGTGTATATAGTGCTGCCGTGTTTCTAACAAGTTCAGTTTGTTGTTAAACAGTAACTAGCGAATGTAAATTATTGCAAATAGACTATAGAATCATATCATCATCTGCCCATTCGAAATGCCATTTTTAATGCAGGTTGCATGGATCATAGCTGTCATCTTTTTACAATGCTTCTGACGGCAACATCGTTCCAAACCATTACTGCATTCTTCATTATTGACAAAGGTGCGATATTTGTTTTGACAATCTGGTGGAATTCAATGTCAAAAGTGAAAGGAACTTAATTTATCTGTATCAATTGAGTACTCGGGCACTTGTGCAGATATGATTCCCTTCGCCATTTGCCTGGGCTCGGGGGGATATTTCCTAGTACTTTTGACCTGTAAACACTACCTGTTTAAATTAGTATTGTAATGTTAATTCAAGTTAATATTCTTTTTTTTAGATAACCATATTTTATTTGGTTTAAAATTCGAGTAAAATTTTAGTGAAATTAAATAAATTGATTGAATGGAATTTTAAAATTTTGTTCTATTTATTTAGAATTTCATTTTTTCAAAAACAAATTAATTAATTCGTTTGATTTTAAAAATTTGTATTCCATCAAATACAATATGTGAATAAATTAAATTTTTGATAAAAATTGAATTTTTAGATTTTATTTTTAATCGATATTGAAGTTTTAAAAGAAAATTGAATTTGTACATTCTAATTACAAAAATTTGATTAATTTGATTTTTAATTGAATTAATTGATATTTTATGATTTATTTTATTTTTTTAAAAAAATATCATTCAGTTGATTTAAAAACAATTGATTTAATTTGACTAATTTGATTTCATTTAAATATTCATTCCCTCATAGGGATGGTAATGGGTCGGGTTCGGGTCGGATTTTATATCCTCCGTACCCATACTCATCGGGTATCAGATATCCATCGGGTATATCCATACCCATTAAAGGATCGGATATCTTGTATACTAATAATTTTTTTTCTTTCTATCCAACTATATCATTGAACAAAAGTACATTTTAATTAACATTAAAGTTTAAAAAAAATATATCTATAATTTTAAAAATAGATTAAACATATATATAATCTATTTCTAACATTAATACAAATTATTAGTAGGTTTAGGGAAAATTTTTTAATGTGTATATGTATTTTTTATTTAATTGGGTATTCGGGTTAGATATCGGGTATTGGTAGTCCCTCCATATCCTCCACCATTCAGGTCGGATGTCAGATTTTTCGTCGAATTCGATGAAATTGTCATCCCTATTCCCTCACCACCTTCTCCTATTCACCTTTCTAAGTTTAGTTTTAGTTCTTTATCATTATTAAGTTTTCTCATTTTTTTCGAATATATTTCGGAGTAAGAGTAAATTATAAATATAAGGAAAGTAAATTATTTTATAAGAATATTATAATATTGACAAATACAATGTAAATAAATTATTTTATAAGACTTTTGTTTTGTATTGCTAATGATGATTTCGAAATATATCAACGATTTATTCCAAAACCTTATAGTCTAGAAATGTCTTCGAAACTTGAAGGTTTAAATTAGATATTAATTTTCACCTATCAATTAATTATTTTTCATTATCAACTGATTGCTTTATTAAATTTGATCGTTGTATTTATTGAACAGTTTTTATCAACTCTGATTTGATTCATAATCGATTGATAGTCAACTTAGAAATTTCGACAATTTATCAAAGGGCGTACGTAACAATCGAAAATTACCAAAGGACGTCCCATGGTTTCTATTTTACCAAAGGGCGCAACTATTTAAATGAACTTCCTATTATACCCTTGGCGCCACAAAATGCCTTTTCCATTTCATTTTCGAGACATCCGAATCACTTTTGCTTTAAAATGTGGTTCGGATGGCAAGGTTGCTCCATTTTTGGCCATTCTCTCTCTCACCGTAACAACGTAGTGTGCCCTAGTTGAAGGAGGATATTGTGCGTGCCCTAGTTGTGCTTTAGTCACTTGCTCATCCCTCGAATCCCTCCGCCCAACCAAAACCTAAGCTCCTATACAGGAAAGTGGTAGTGTGTGATCCTGTGGCGACTTTAAGTGTTAACGTTGAAGTTGATACTGCTCGGCATTATCAAAGTAGGATTTAGGGTTTCTCCAGGGGTGATTTTCATCATAATGGCAGGAAAAAGGTCTGTGGGTGGTTCATCGTCTTCTTCATTGACATTAATCACCAAGGTATGTTAGCGATAGGCTTAGGTAAGAACAACATAGTTTGTGAAATTGTTTATATTTATTTTTGCTGATTAAATTTGTAATGTATAAAAACTGTAGGGTTCAGATAAGTTTGGGAAAAAATTACATTGGTGCAGTGTTTTAGGCCACTTTAAACATTTTGTTCAAACATTTGAAATTTTAAATGATTAACACATTGCGAAGATCAAAGAATCGCCCTTCAGTATTTTCTTGGACATTCAAGAATTGCAGCATATCCGGGGAATTTTGGTTAATATATTTGAAAGTTGGGATTCAACCTCGCAAGTTTTTAAATTCTCAGGTAATAGTTTTAATTATGAATTATAAACAATATCTATAGTAAGATAAAACTTGGATATAATTGACCTTAAATGATTGATATTTGATCAATTTAAATGAGTAAATTTAAGGTGAAATTCACTTCAGGCCCTCGGTAGGCCTGAAATGAATTTATTTCAGGCCTACCGAGGGCCTGAAGTGAATTAACTTCAGGCCCTCGGTAGGCCTGAAATGAATTCATTTCAGGCCCACGTTGGGCCTGAATTCAATTCATTTCAGGCCCAACGTGGGCCTGAAAAGAATTTATTTCAGGCCCAAATTGAAATAAGTTGAAGCATATATTGTTGATGATAACTAAATATGTTAATTGTTTCAGGTGTACCGGTTGCGTTCACCAGACGAGATGTTGCTTTGGTACTGGGTATAGTGGACCGTGGAGTATTGGTTCCTATTAATTCAACTAAAGCATCGGGTGACCTCTGTCGTACTTACTTCTCAAAAGAAAAACAACCTACTAGAACAAGAATTGAGGACTTACTTAAACATTATTCTAAAAGTGATGAATCAGCGGATGATGTGTTATTAGTTTGTAAATTATATATTTTGTATATATTTGTATGTGTTTTATTTTCGTCTAGTACATATAAGGTTCCTCTAGAGCTTGTAGATATAGTTGATGATTATGACAATCTTGGTTGATTCAACTGGGTGGAAGCTATCCATAAATTTTTGTGTCCCCAATTACCTAAGATTGGGGAATTATTTTCATCAAGTCAGGGAAACCAGAGGACCACCAACCTCCCTTACGTAAAGGGATTTGCTGGGCTTTTGGCAGTGAGTAGAATATTGTTGATAAATTTTATAATATTTTGCTGTCATTAATGTAATTGTGTGGAAAACTTTGTGTAGGCATGGTTTTTGGAGTATGTACCTATTCAAAAACCATACAATGTTGAAGGCCCCCAAATAAATAAGTAGAGGAATATTCCTTCGCATATTAGTAGGGTGAGGGACCTTGTCAACCAAATCAGGTCCGAAGAGGTAATTATTCTAAATTGTGATCTATGTTAGTTTGATATAGAGGCAGTAAAATTTGTGTACTTGGTAATTGACAGGTGATTGTTGAAATAATTCCTAACCTACATGAAAACACATTGTTTGAGAATCTTGAGATTGGGGATGACATTCCACGGGCAATGGAGACATCACAAGGACATGACACAGAAGATCTAAGGCCATGTGGTGAATGCATTCTTAAAGACACCCTAATCAAGGAGCTAACAGAGGAGAATATATGTTTGAATGAAAGGGTTAAGGAATTAATTTCAATTATTGAAAAAAAAGGATGGAGGGTCAAGAAAGCTATCCTGTAGTTAGTCCTCTTTCTGATCCAGTATCTTGTAGAACAAGGAGAGGACGTGACCGAACTCGGTATGATTACAGGGATACTCCAATTGAGAGTCCAGTATGGCACCAACTATTACATAAGGGGAAGCGGAGAAAGGAACAAATATCAAATGTCATGGACAAGGGAAAAAGGAAACTTAGTGAGGAGGATATGGATGAAGCAAGAGAAACCATTACTGTAATGGAAGTCATGTCTGAAGAAGATATAGAGGAGGAAAAAAGAAGGACCTTCGAACTATACAAAATGAGGCAACAAGGCATTGATGTATGTGAGTTATTTTTATCTAAATTACGTCAAATTGATTGAATTTGGTCATTAATTAGTTTGGTCTAAATTGTATCGATGTAGTTTGTGAAGAAGCATTTTATGAAGTCGAAGAAGAAAAATCAAGATAAAGAAGTGGCCTACGTGATAAATAAATTGGAGAACCTAAAGTAAGTTATGAAACATAGTTTAGTTAATATATTTGGGGCTTTAATATATAATCTTATCAATTTCTTGGCAGGTTGGCTAATGAATTTATCTGGGAGGATGCACCCTTTGCTTTGCAATTGCATTCATTCTTACAAATCCTCAATGGAGAGGTTTTTACAAAAGGTGAGGTCATTGATGCCTTCTGTAAAATGTTATTTAGGGGAGCATCCACATCTGGTAGGTCATACAACAAGTCAATATATTGTTCAACCTTCTTCACAGTAAGTGATGTAAATTAGTATGAAATAATAGATTGTAGAAGACCTACTATTATGATGTGGTTATTAATAATTTTGATTTTGCAACTTTTTAGGCTTCAATAAGATCGTCAAGAAAGTTTTCCCTGCAACAAGTGATGAAGACGGATATGATAGAACAAGGGTTTAGATATATTTTAATACCATTGTGCAGTGATAATACACACTTTCACTTGTTGGCGGTGGATACAGAAGCAATGACTTTCATTCATTTAAATTCTCTTGCTAGTGGCCATAAATATAAGCATGATTTTGACTCAGCGGTGAGCTACCTACCTTTATTTATATATATGTTCATCATTTGGTAAAAAATGTCATTGAAATTCATGATATATTTGATAGGTAAAAGAACTTAAACAATATACTTGCGAGGAACTTACGGCTATTCATCCATATCTACAAAGTCATCATCCCTTGGACAAATGGCCCTCCGTCAGACAAAAATGTCCCCAACAAGAACATAGGTTAATAAGTGAGGAAGAGTTTAAAAATTTTAAAATCATCAAAGTATTTTATTACCCCACTTATTGAAATCAGAAATACTATTTGTTATTTTCAGCATGGACTGTGCCTTCTTTGTTATGCAATACGCCCGATGTCTCCTATACGATGAGAAGATGGATTTCAAACAAGGAGATATGACGAAAATGAGATTTGATCTGACAGTAAATATTATGGGAGACATGTATTGTAAAACATGAGACTGTCAATCTGTTGAAGTAATGTTGTAAAAAACATCCTTTGCTGGTGATTCAGCTCCATTTGTATAGAAATTGTGTAATTTGTATGAATATAATTTATTGTCCAGAAAAATAAAACAATTGTGTGATGTTGATTCACATCACGTTGATGCAATGTAGTGTACCAACTGATACGGTAAGAAAACATAACTCATAATGATTTGGACTAAGTTTGCACACCAGAAATAACATCTCTTTGGTTAAATCTAACTACTGATATATATCCAAGAATCGAAGGTCCATCAGTGGGTTTCTGATACATAATTTGAAAATATGACTTAATGGTCTCGAAGGAATTGAAAATTGGTATGCATTCTGTATTGACTTAGTAAGCTGGATTATCTCTACCATAAATTTAAAAAACTTGTTTCAAATTCTAAAAATTAATAATTAAATAAAATTACAGGATTTGGTCACAACTTGTAGATAAATATAGAATATTAATCTATAAATCATTATTTTATTTAATGCCCAAGGTGAGCATGAACTTAACTTTTCAGGCTCACGGTGGGCCTGAAATAAAATGATTTCAGGCCCACGGTGGGCCTGAAATAAATCATTTCAGGCCCACGAGGGCCTGAAATAAAAACTTTTCAGGCCCAAGGAGGGTCTGAAATAAAAACTTTCAGGCCCAAGGTGGGCCTGAAATCATTTCAATTCAGGCCCAGTGTGGGCCTGAATAGCTCCATTCAGGCCCACCATGTGCCTTAACTGGGAAAATTTCAGGGTCTCTGTTAACCATAAAATACTTCTGATTTAAGTTGGTGGATAATAAATTTGTAGTTGTATAGGTGTAATACGTTTATAGAACATAACTTATAAATATTGGTACTTAGTGTGCACATAAAAACCCACTGATATACCTAAAAACCTCCTATTGCAAACTACTGCTATAGCATTGGTGATACAGGAAGATTAGAGGTTTGGGCACCCAAAATCTCATCTCCTATCTCAACCCTATCTACTGATATAGGTTTCTTAGAATTCCAGATATGGGAGGTTCATCAGTGAGTTTTGCTCAAAACTCACTGATATACCTAAACCACTCCTATAGCATTGGTGATACAGCAAGATTAGAGGTTTGGGTACCCAAAATCTCATCTCCTAGCTCAACCCTATCTACTGATATAGGTTTTTCAGAATTCCAGATATAGGAGGTCCATCAGTGAGTTTTGCTCAAAACTTACTGATATACCTAAACCACTCCTATAACATTGGTGATATAGAAGATTAGAGGTTTGACCACCCAAAATCTCATCTCCTATCTCAACCCTATCTAATGATATAGGTTTCTCAGAATTCCAGATATGGGAGGTCCATCAATGAGTTTTGCTCAAAACTCACTGATATACCTAAACCACTCCTATAGCATTGGTGATACAGGAAGATTAGAGGTTTGGGCACCCAAAATCTCATCTCCTATCTCAACCCTATCTACTGATATAGGTTTCTCAGAATTCCAGATATGGAAGGTCCATCAGTGAGTTTTGCTCAAAACTCACTGATATACCTAAACCACTCCTATAGCATTGGTGATACAGTAAGATTAGAGGTTTGGCCACCCAAAATCTCATCTCCTAGCTCACCCCTATCTACTGATATAGGTTTCTCAGAATTCCAGATATGGGAGGTCAATCAGTGAGTTTTGCTCAAAACTCACTGATATACCTAAACCACTCCTATAGCATTGGTGATACAGCAAGATTAGAGGTTTGGCCACCCAAAATCTCATCTCCTAGCTTAACCCTATCTACTGATATAGGTTTCTCAGAATTCCAGATGTGGGAGGTCCATCAGTGAGTTTTGCTCAAAACTCACTGATATACCTAAACCACTCCTATAGCATTGGTGATACAGCAAGATTAGAGGTTTGGGTACCCAAAATCTCATCTCCTAGCTCAACCCTATCTACTGATATAAGTTTCTCAGAATTCTAGATATGGGAGGTCCATCAGTGAGTTTTGCTCAAAACTCACTGATATACCTAAACCACTCCTATAGCATTGGTGATACAGCAAGATTAGAGGTTTGGCCACCCAAAATCTCATCTCCTATCTCAACCCTATCTACTGATATAGGTTTCTCAGAATTCCAGATGTGGGAGGTCCATCAGTGAGTTTTGCTCAAAACTCATTGATACACCTAAATTACTACTATAGTAATGGTGATACAGCAAGATTAGAGGTTCGGACCCCAAAAATTTCATCTCCTAGCTCAACCCTGTCTACTGATATAGGTATTTCAGAATTCAGATATGGTAGGTCCATCAGTGAGTTTTGCTCAAAACTCACTGATACACCTAAACTACTACTATAGTAATGGTGATACAGCAAGAATAGAGGTTCGGACACCAAAAATTTCATCTCCTAGCTCAACCCTATCTACTGATATAGGTATTTCAAAATTTCAGATATGGTAGGTCCATCAGTGAGTTTTGCTCAAAACTCACTGATACACCTAAACTACTACTATAGTAATAGTGATACAGCAAGATTAGAGGTTCGGACCCCAAAAATATCATCTCCTAGCTCAACCCTGTCTACTGATATAGGGATTTTAGAATTTCAGATAGGGTAGGTCCATCAGTGAGTTTTGGTCAAAACTCACTGATACACCTAAACTACTGCTATAGCAATGGTGTTACATCAGGATTAGAGGTTCGGACCCCAAAAATTTCATCTCCTAGCTCAACCCTCTCTACTGATATAGGTATTTCAGAATTTCAGATAGGGTAGGTCCATCAGTGAGTTTTGCTCAAAACTCACTGATACACCTAAACTACTACTATAGTAATGGTGATACAGCAAGAATAGAGGTTCGGACACCAAAAATTTCATCTCCTAACTCAACCCTGTCTACTGATATAGGTATTTCAGAATTTCAGATATGGTAGGTCCATCATTGAGTTTTGCTCAAAACTCACTGATACACCTAAACTACTACTATAGTAATGGCAATACAGCAAGATTAGAGGTTCGGACCCCAAAAATATCATCTCCTAGCTCAACCCTGTCTACTGATATAGTGATTTTAGAATTTCAGATAGGGTAGGTCCATCAGTGAGTTTTGCTCAAAACTCACTGATACACCTAAACTACTACTATAGTAATGGTGATACAGCAAGATTAGAGGTTCGGACCCCAAAAATATCATCTCCTAGCTCAACCCTGTCTACTGATATAGGGATTTTAGAATTTCAGATAGGGTAGGTCCATCAGTGAGTTTTGGTCAAAACTCACTGATACACCTAAACTACTACTATAGCAATGGTGATACATCAGGATTAGAGGTTCAGACCCCAAAAATTTCATCTCCTAGCTCAACCCTCTCTACTGATATAGGTTTTTCAGAATTTCAGATAGGGTAGGTCCATCAGTGAGCTAGGATCAACCATTTTATTTCAGAATTTCATATAGCGTTTACACAATTCCAGATATGGTTGAGCTAGGATCAACCATTTTATTTCAGGCCCACCGTGGGCCTGAATCATTTTATTTCAAGCCCACCGTGGGCCTGAATTATTTTATTTCAGGCCCACCTTGGGCCTGAATCATTTTATTTCAGGCCCAACGTGGGCCTGAAACAATTATATTTCAGGCCCACCGTGGGCCTAAATAACTCTTATTTTAGGCCCAGCATCGTTCATCTATATGTATCTTTTATAGCCTTGAAAATTAAATATAAATACATAATCAATAAAATCCACATCATAAATCAGAGCAGAGTTTTGATATATAACAACTTAGTTTGATTTTTATAAAGAAAAATAGATATTACCTAAATTATATTTATAATACATATAAAGAAAAAAGGGCCGCCTAGGGCCTGAAATCCTTTTATATCAGGCCCAGCAGTCACTCAGCTTTATAGCGTTCCTTAGAGGCTAGTGCTCAGCAATTGTCTTCTAGCTCTAGATTTGTTGCGATTTCAAGGTAGCGTGCTTGTCTTCATTGGAGTAGTTGTGGGCGACATCCTCTTCATCGCACTAGTCGAATTGTACGTACCCTAATTTGTAGTTTGTGATTTCAGTTCTTGCTTTTCACCTAGGGTTAGCTAGCGATAGTTTTCAGTAAATGAGTGCACTTGAGGAGGCCTGTTTATGAACGAATTCTAAGTGTCATTGTTTGTTTGATGGTTGCTAAGTTCGGTATGGGTCAAAAAAGATCATCTTCAAAGAAAGCTGCTCCCACCAAATCTAAGAAATAGCAAGTCCCTGGGGGAAGTCATGGGAAAAAACAGCTGCCACAACGAAAAATCAAATTGTCTACCGAGTATACAAGTTTTGCCAACAGACGTCGAAGTAAACGAATGAACTGGAAAAGTAGCCTTTGCCATTTCAAAAATTTTATTGAATCTGTTCCACCCACACCAGCACAAGAACAATTGCTTCGAGAAACACCCTTTTCTTGGGTCCTCGACCTTCCTACTAGTTCGTGTGTAAGACCCCAGGTTCAGAACATGTTTGATAATTGGGATGAAGAAGAACAGAGCTTTGTATTCCATGGGAAAAACTCAATTTCACAACGGCTGATATATCAGTTATTCTAGGGCTACCTGACCATGGAGAGATAGTCAAACTTGATTTGAATGAGGCCTCCAGCCCACTGTACAAGGAGTATTTTGAAGATTCCAGTTGTTCTGCACGACATTTGGAGAAACTGCTAATAAAGTCTACATCCAATGACAAGCTGTACTGTCAGTTGTATATACTCTATTTTTTTTGTACAGTGCTATTTGTGGTAGTAGCAACATACTTGTCATTCCTGCCCTGTCACTTATTGATTGCGTAGATGATTTTGACAATCTACCAAACTACAATTGGTGCAATGCCGTGTATAATTTCATGGCTCCTCAGTTGGGAGCCATTGGAAAGGAGGTGACCTTGAGGCATAGACCACATGTAGGTGACTCAACCCAACCGGCCAAGGCTCCCTTGCTCAAGGGATTTCAAATATTTTGGCTGTAAGTGAGAGCACATATACCTGCTAATATAATTTCATGATGGATATTATTTACTGATTATAATGATGTTGCAGGTATGGGTTAATGAACATATTAGTATTGCTGCTCCTGAACATCCTCATAGATTGCCAAGAATACTTCGCTGGACTTGGCCTAAAGCCCATGTTGACACTATCAAGAGGATGATAGACCGTGTGACCCCAAATTTAATTATTGTTGATTTAATTCCGTTTGATATAGAGCATGATTTGGTACCTGACTACTCTCCTCCAACTCAACCACTTGAGGTAGAATGTGAGGTATTACAGCACGCACCAGAAGGAAGCCAGGCAGCACAAGGAAGGCTACAACCCTTACAAATAGAAGCCTGCAATATATGTATACAAAAACAAGAACAAATTGAAACTTACATCAACAATTAAATAGAGCAATTAAAAGTTTGGAGGAAGCCAAAAGTGAGACGGCATCAGCCATCAGTGCCAAGGATCAAATTATTGCTCAGAAAAAAATAATAATTGCAGAGAAGGAGTCCCAGCTGAAACAAAAAGATGACATCATTGTTGAAAAGGATAAAATAATTGGTGACAAAGATTCGCAGCTTAAACAACAAGAGGAGCAAAATGATAAAAGGCTAGCTATAAGAGAGGCTATCATACTTCAGTCTAACCAAAAAATCAAACAGCTGAATGAACAATTGCAAAGCAAAGGGTCAGATGAAGGTGAGCTACTTGCCAAAAAAAGGAAAATAACTTAGGTCAGACAAACCTACAAGGCCAAAGGCAAGGGCAAACAAGTTGTTCAGGAGAAGGATGAGGAGGAAGATGAAGATGAAGATGACGAGCCTCCTGCCCCATCAATCTCAGATACTACAACGCAAACAACAAAATCTGCGACCTCCACCCAAACTAACATATCTGAACATCACGCAGCTAAAGCTAAAGAATTTCAAAAGGTGAAAAGCAAAATCGTGAAGAATTCCAAGGCATTCTTTAAGAAGACTAAAGATGCAGAGATTGCTGAAACATTATTAAAGCTTAGTAAATTAAAGTGAGTTAGTTGCTATTGCGTTTGGAAAAATATTGTAAAACATTGATGATTATTGACATTCATTAATAAAATTTAATCATTCACATTGTTATAAAGTTGCTTATCTTATTTGCATGTAGGTATGAGTTGAATCCAGTATAGTCCAATGGGACCTTTACATTAGATATGCTATCTTTTTTGACAATATTTGATTGGAATGACTACACCACCGGGCTCACCATACCAGCGCTCCATATTCTGTGGGGTGGGGTTTGATGTAAGTCAATTAGCTACTAAATCATTATTATTTTTTTCTATGATTTAGTCCACTGACACTTCCTTTTTAATAACCATAGGAACTTTTTGAGGCGATTCACGCTCAGGCTTTTGAACAAACTATTGCTACTGATACGGATAAGCCAATTAGATATATCATCTGTCCTCTAAATAATGCAGATGATCATTGGCATCTAATGGTTATTGACCTCGTGGAAGGTAGTATCCATCATTATAATTCTCTCGGCGCCACAGAAGGGTACACTGCCAAATTTGAAAAAACTGTAAGTTTTCTATTTCGTAGATATAACTCAAAAAAAAGTTTCATACTAATATAATTGTTACTAATGTCATATCTGTGTAGGTGGCATTTTTCAAAAATTTGAACTGGTCTTATTACAAGACATGGAATAAAGGATTGCCTTCCATATCTGGGACAGAGTTCAATAAAATTGTTGTAGAAGGACCCACCAAAAGTAGATCGTAAGAGGATGTTTATTTTTGTTAAAAATAACAATGCATTTCATGGTTGGATTTATAAGATGACAACAATGTCAATATTGGTTTTTCAGGTCGGATTGTGCATTTTTCATGATGCGGTATGCAGAAAGTCTAGTTTTTCAAAGACCTACAGATTTTACCCAAAAGCAAATGAAAAATTATCGATTTCAGGTGGGTTATAAAATAATGAGAGACAAGTGCTAGAAGATTTAGCTAAATCTGTAAATAGTGTTTTTGTTGATACTATGTATATGTAATTGTCATCACAAACATTGTATATTTGTAATTATACAATCTATGTACTCCTTTTCAAATCAATGAACTTTGCTTCGGATCATTATTTTTGTCTCATATATGATCTGTAATATGTAATTGTTGTGGAACTCATCAGTAATATTGAACCTTGCTTTTGCTAGAATCATTTGAATTCAGGACCACAGTGGACCTGAAACAAAAGGATTTTAGGGAACCCACTCAGGGCCTGAAACAAAATGATTCAGTTGTATAATGTAAGTTTAATGACAAACAATATATGTTTGTAGTTATAATGTATGTAAACCATTTTCATACTCCAATAGAGCATTGCTTTCGATCCTTGTTATTGTGTAATCTCTAATCTATAATCTGTCCTCTTGTCGATACTATAAGTAATATTGAACCTTACTTTTCTTCTACCCTAATTTTAAATCATAGCCCACGTTGGGCCTGAAATGAGATTATTTCAGGCCCACGCTGGGCCTGAAATAATATCATTTCAGGCCCAGCGTGGCCCTGAAGTGAGATTATTTCAGGCCCACGCTAGGCCTGAAATGATATTATTCAGGCCCAGCGTGGCCCTGAAATAATAACATTTTTGGGCCTGACACAATAATCTCATTTCAGATTTCAAATAATTCAATATTATAATGATTAAATATTTTATATAAATATACATGTTGTCAAATTATTTTTAATATTAAACAAAAAGGAGAGTACCTACATAGACATTGCACCACAATTTAATTCCATCCACATCATTACCTCATATTTTCAGAATTTGGCACAGCAGGAGTTTTGTTTCATGGACCTATTATATTTTGATCTCATTACCAATAGTTAAAGTTTAGATAGCTAGGAGATGGAATTTTTGGTCTCCAAACATAGTCCTAATGATTATCAATTACGTGTTAATACAGTATCTATCAGTTGGCACAGAACAATGAATCAACAAAGCAAACAAACAGAGGGTCTCAAATGACAGATATTCACAAACCATAGGACTACAAGACCTGAAATAACATTATTGTGGGTTTCAAAATCCGAAAACTTCACAACTGCTCAATTCTGCTTACATAAATTTACACAAGAAGAAATGTATCATAATATTTAAATACTTCTTCAAGTCACAACATTAACAACAACTAGTTTTTTGACAATACTATAGCTGTACAATATACAAAATATATACATTCAGTTATCCTCCATACAAAACATACACTTCACTCAGAATATTGGGTCACTACATATACCAATAAACTCAAGACCTTGGGGCTGGCGGCATTCTACATGTCCTTTTATTATGACTAAGTTGTTTGCACTGGCTGCATTTTAGTTTGACCTTGTCATTGTGTCTGGACTCTATCCGTGCCTTCTTTCGTCTACCAGGCTGCACAAGGCTACAGGGACATAGAACTGTAATGTCGTTTACTCCAATAGGCCAAAACTGCTTGCTTCTACAAGGGAAAATACGATCCATGTAAACCCACTTCCAAGTTTCAGAATAAAAATAATGCTCACAATATGGGAGCGTATCCATGTTCCTGTGAATGATTACGACAATAGCATGTGAGCAAGGAAGTCCTGAAATTTGAAACTCCCCACAATGACAAAACTTTTTTTTCCAAATCAACAATGTATGAAGTGCCCCATGTTTCTACTTCCATTTCTGATTGAGAGTAAGGGTGAACCTTATAAGCTCTTGCTTTCTCTCTCCTTGAATCCATTTCTTTTGTAGCATAAGGTGTCAAAGCAACATGCCATTTGGAGACTTCCTCTCTACGGTTATAGAACCATTGAGCAACTTTTCTTCTTGTATTATCAATTAACCTGTTTATGGGAAGCTCACGTGTAGACTTGAACAAAGCATTTAAGCTATCCACACAATTCGTGGTAAGCATTCTGTACCTTCTCCCTATAAAGTGTGCATTTGCCCACCTTTTAAGGTCAATGTTGTGAAGCCACTTATGGGCAACTGGATGTTTTTCAAGCATTGTCTGCATTATCATATCATATTGGAGTGTTTTGTTGGCTTGTGCTGTTGCCCAAAACAAACCTACAGCAGCTCTGCTTCCAGTATCAGTTACCATATTACAACACATGTGGTGGCAGCAATAGGCATAATGCAAGTTTGGGTAGACTTTTCTAACTGCTGATATAATGCCCCGATGTCTATCTGATACTATGGTGATTGAGTGATCATGGACACCAAAGAACCTCTTTGTATGCTCCAAAAACCACTCCCATGCAGACCCACATTCAACTTCAGCTATTGCGAAGGCAACTGGAAGAACATTGTCATTACCATCAATCGTCGTTGCAATCAACATTACTCCCGGATACTTTCCTCTTAGGTGTGTGACATCAATTCCGATAAGTCTACACAAATAAGACCTGAACAGCCTTCGGCAAACACCAAAAGCCCAAAAACACCGCTGGAACTAATTGTCACCATTCATGCATAGTGCCACATACGTTTCAGGATCTCTAGCTCTTAACTCACGCAGATATTGTGGAAGATCTCTATAAGCCTCATCATAATCTCCAACAACCTTTTTCAATGCTTTCTCCCTAGCTATGTATGCTTTTCTGTATGATATGGTCACTCCAAATTTAGCTTTAATATCTGGTATAATCATACTTGGTTTGTATTGTTCATTATGAAGAAATTGCTCTTCAACAAATGATGAAGAGCATGCATGATGATCAGTACTTTCCCTAACAGTTCCACATTGGTGTTCCTTTATATATTTTGTAACAGTGAACTCTACTTCCCCCTTGCTACTATTCTCCATGTACATGGTTGGTTGAAGCACACTGCTTTAACTCTATTTTTTCGGGTGTCAACTGGGTTATATCTCATATGCTTAACCATGACATGTTTGACAAGTGCATTCTTGAATTCTTCTCTAGATGGAAATATCTGCCCCACAAAAAATTCATGCCCATCTCTTGCCTCTACCTCTCCAATTGGCCCAGCAAGCAATCGAGAATTTAAAATATAAGGATCTTCAGCTAATGGAAACTCCTCCTCAAAGTCACTGTACTCATCTGGGGGGAATTCATATTCCTCAATCTGCATATCATCGGCTTGGAATTCTAGTACACTTGAAATGGGTTCTAATTCATCTGCATTCCGGCTTTCAATTCCTTCCTCTCCACTCTAGGTTGGCTCAAAGAATTCAACAACTCTTGTAGAAGAATTCAAACCCTCACCTTCTATATTAGTTGCTTCTTCATTTAGATCAATTATCAAATTCCTTGTAATTTCTGATCCATTCCCCGTGACAGCATTATCATCAAGAGTATTTCATATTTCGGATAGAATTTCGTCAACAACATTATCATCCCTGAAAAATAAATTATAATTACATTTTGCAAACTTTGAAAATCATAATCAAGGACCTAGGAAGGTCTGAGGGCCTGAAATGAAAAGATTTCAGACCCTACGAGGGCCTGAAATCTTTTGATTTCAGGCCCTCACAGGGTCTGAAATCATATTATTTCAGGCCCTTGGAGGCCTGAAATCTTTTTATTTCAGACCCTCAAAGGCCTGAAATCTTTTTATTTCACCCTCAAAGGGCTGAAAACAGTATATTTCAGTCCCTTGGAGGGCCTGACTTATATTGATTCATGCCATCCCAGGCCCTCAAATCCAATGATTTCAGCCCCTGTCAGGGCCTGAAATCTTTTCATTTCAGGCCCTGGGAGGACCTGAATTCCTTTTATTTCAGGCCCTCCTAGTGCCTGAAAACAACATATTTCAGTCTCTCCTAGGGCCTGAAATCTAATGATATCATGCACTCCCAGGGACTGAACTCCTTTAATTTCTGGCCCTTCTAGGGCCTGATATGGTAATATATCACCCCTATGTCGAATTCAAGCATTTTTTTATCTTAAGTTTAACAAATTTCAGAGAGCCCTTATTATGTAATGCATATCACCCTTAGACTCCTCCAAACATAAAAATTGTAGCAAGAGTTGATAAGTATAAAACTAGGTCTCATACTATATCAAAGATGACAATCATACGTACATTACTATTTGTATTTGTTATCAATCTGTTGCTTCCTTTTTCTCCTTCAACACCTATCTTCCTCAGCTGCCTTGATGAATTGAGTTATGCAAGGTCGAAATATATACGTACCCTCGTGATGATTTGACTTGTGCAGGGTAGTAATATATATATAGGCTGAGAAAATTTTCACTACCTGGCCATCCGAACCACAAATTATTATTTTACTGTAAAAGTGGTTCGGATGTCTCGAAAATGGGAATGGAAAAGGTATTTTGTGGCGCCAAGGGTATAATAGGAAGTTCACTTAAATGGATGCGCCCTTTGGTAAAATAGAAACCATGGGACGCCCTTTGGTAATTTCCGATTGTTACGTACGCCCTTTGGTAAATTACCGTAGAAATTTTCTATTTACATTATAAGGTCATCAGTCGAGTTCTATCAGTTGACTTGATTTACTCATCGACTTGATCAATTGATTTCCTTTCTATTTGCCATCGTAACAATCAATTGTTCGATTACTTTAGCAAAAACAATCAGTCGATCAATCGAATTCATACTAACCATATTTTTTCTATAATAACAATCGAGTGTACGATTTTTACTTTATCCGGGATACTGTAGTAAATCTTAAATCCTAAACATTATAAGAAACCCTAAATATTATAGCCATAAATTCTAAATATTATAAGTCGAAACTCTAGAATTTTGGAAACTTCCTCAAATCTTCAGAACTTCCTATTAATACCGATTAACCTCCACTTTTTGGGATCTCATCATTGTCTATTATTCAATTAATTTTAACGACTTTATTTATTTGTTCAGCATCCGATCAATCCTGAATTATCGAGATTTTTCGCTGCTTAACATCTAGTCAACTTATTAAAACTTCTTTATTATCTAACATTCGGTTAACTTTGATCTACCATAACTTTCTCAATGCCTAGTGATACAAGGGAATCTAGGACCCATGGTCTACGTAGGATAAAGTCAAGCTCAAACAGCTGACATAGCTAGGGTTGTAGTATATTAGGACCAGGGTCAAACAAGGTGGGCTGATCAGACGGGCCAACTGACCGAGCCGAGCAAACCACCTAAATCGACAAGGTAGGTTGGTCAGATGACCTTGGTCCGTAAGCCATAACCTGGTCTCACTTACCATAACGAGCACTGCACAAGGTATGACTTAGGCTTGAATAAGGGAGATAGATAACAGCTAGTCGGCTGATGCATGTGGGGTCTCCAGTCAATCGGCGGATTGCGTACTATACATAACCCATATGATTTGAGACGCTACACTAGCCGGGTAGATCCAACTAAAAGACAAAATAAAAAATAACTATGAATAGTCAAGGTACCCACTGCGACCGATTGGACAACCTACTTATAGTGAACTTATAGGGAGCTCAGCTCAGACAATGGTCGCTCGGCCAACCCGCTTACAACACTTGGCTTACTCTTGAAACCATTCGAACCGATCGGCCGACACACAGACATCCCTTTAACACTCAGTTGCATTGACCAATCCACATAGAAAGCACTCATGGCCCAGCTCCTTTTCCAATCTTAATCGGCTTAAATAACAGGTTGGGCCTCTACGTGTCTTATGGGCCAGACTCTGTATCACAGGGCCCACAAGTTGAACCCCTCTATTTATTGGGCCTCCACGTACACACATAGGCCCATTAACCCTTTCATACTTACATCCATTATCATATGGGTCAATTGGCCTAAACACTGACCTATTCAATAATCTATGGACTCAAATACTAACCTACTACAAACGGTGGAGGATCACCAGGGGGCGTTGCATATAAATAGGAGTCCTTCCTCCATGGTGCAGGTACGAGTTCTTTTCATTTTCTTGCTCCATTTAAGTTCAAAATCTCTATTTTCTTGGGAGAAATTGACGTGAGCGTCGAAGTACACGCACTAGGGCCCCCCGGGCTTGTTACTAATGCTCTTCTGCTTGAGTGATCTCTTTTCAGGTCTAGAAGACGGCGGTGTCAATCCAACTAGGGTCAGCAATCATGTCGAGTCTCATTTCATCGATTGTGGACAGGATCATCTAGTATTAGGTCTCGACCTGTCGTCATTTCATCGTTACTTAGTATCCGGTAAACTTCACTTGTTAGAACTTCTTATCTCATGGCTAATATTCAATCTTTCATGATATGTTAGGGTTTCTTGACAAGTGTTCGATCAACCTCGATTCACATAAACTTTGCCCTTACTAAGAGCATCTACATCATATTTCCTATCTAAAATATAAAATTTAGAATAAAAAATTACTTTATTTAAATTTAGATATCCACTTTTTACTATCCAATACATCAGCTTCCTTATAATTTACCATATCTTCATTTCCTAATCAACGATCAAGTGATCTCAAACTCAAAATGTGAAATCCATTGATAAATGTCAAAAAAACCTCGAGAGAGAAAATAAAAATTCAGAATGCTCTTCCACAGATGATTGTCAATCTGTAAAAACTAGAGAAAAAAATATGAGAAATTTTAAGATACGAGAGTTGAGCAAAGATGAAGAAATAGGCATGGCTAGAGAAGGAGAAATGATAAGCCGTTGAGCTGAAAAGAAGAAATGATAAATGAGAAAGTGAAAAGTAGAATTAAAAGGAAATATTTTAATATTTAGGGAATTAAATCCATTCACTAAATTTAGATAAGAACTGTTATAATTTAAATTTAGGGAATGGATAGGATCATAGTTTGCAAAATCGCGATCCGGATCGTACGATCGTACGATTCTACGATCCAAAAGTAAAAAATCGATCCAGAGTCGTTCAAGATCGTTTTCTGTAGTAGAATCGCCACAGGATCGTTAGAATTGCATAGGATTGGTAGAATCGTACGATTCTACATGATTCTACGATCCTATGAATTTGTATACTTTTTGGACTAGGGATTTAGGGCTGCTTTGTAGGGCCATGGTTTTTTGTTTCCTTTGGCCCAGAACTCAGCCCACGTATCCTACTTAAAATATATTTTATTAGATTTTAAAAAAAACACTTCATTCCAAATCCAAAATCCAGATTCCAGAACCTCCCTCTGCAGTGTGCAAACATGCAATAAAACATCCTGTTCTACAAGTACAAAATCTTATGTACAAAATTTAGAAAGATAACCATGTCAACATTGAGTTAACATGAGAAAATTTTTCTATATGAATTATTAATCATTTTTTATATGAATTATTAATCATAAAATTTTTAAAGATTTTAATAGGATCATACGTTTCTACGATCCGATCCTGATCGATTCGATCCTGACCCAAAATCGATCATGCATAGGATCACGATTCTACAAACATTGGATAGGATAGCTGATATAATGAGTTTTTTAATATAAAATTTAGGGTAAAATATTTATTAGGGAATTTGATGTGGATGCTCTAACTCTCTATTGAATTTCAAATTGTTAAGTGTCCGATCAATTGTAGCCCACTTGATCACTTGGATTTCACTTTTGTCAACTCGCTATTGGACTTTAAATTATTTTTTTGATCAACTGTGATCCACTTTGATTTCTCCGTTATCAAGTATCTAGTTGACATGGACCTATTTGATATCCCACCCAACCAACTAATATATCGATCAAATATCGAATTTAAACTCGAGTGAACTTGAATTTGATGAATCTTAATAGAGATTGATTGCACGAATAATTATATACTAAAATGTTAATTATAATCAATGAATGTGCGCAGTGATAAATACATTAAATGTAATTACAACGTAGGATGTTTCCAAATTTAGAATTATTATTATGTGAATTGTTCGAACAAATATAATGTTGTTCAAAATGAGAAAAATTGAAAAATATAAGGAAAAATTATCCTAAACTCCTTACATGTAAATTCAACTCCCTCCTCGGTTCGGTATTAGATAAAATTAATTTTCACTCCATGCATGCAAAATTTTATGTACTTCAACTATCGATTTACTGAATTACCCTCAATTTTTTTAGGTACAAAAAGTCTGAAATAAAATATAATTCTTCCTAAATTTAGCATTATTTAACTAAAATATAGTATATTTTCTATTAAATTAAGTATGGTTTAAACAATTCATCCTAAGCTAATCGATTAGTATGATCTCCTAATCAATTGTTCAGGCGAAAAAATAATTGTGCTAAATTTGATAGAAAATATATTAAATTCTAATTTAAATGTGCTAAGTTTAGGAATAATTATACTTATTTTTGGACTTTTGGTGCTTTACAAAATAACGACGATGCTCTTTCGTGACAACTAATGGATTATTGATCAATTCCTAATCGATTGAAGCTCCCCAATCGATTGCAATCGATTGGAGTCGCTCTAATCAATTGTGGGTAGCTTTGATCAATTCTCGATCAATTGGATTTAGAAAAAGGATCGTACTCAATTTGATAGATAATATACTAGATTCTAGTTATATGATACTGAATTTAGAAGGAATTATATATCATTTTGGACATTTTGTATCTGAAAATAATGGAGACAATTAAGTAAATCAATATATATTAGAAAGTTGAAGTAAATAGAACTTTGTATGTAGAGAGCGAAAATAAACTTTTTCTGACAAAGGAATTGAAAATAATGTTTAAGAAATAATTAGGGATTTAAAGTCAATTTATATTGTTTTTCTTTTTCTTCCTCTATATATATAGATATAGTTGCACATGTAACTACAATCTCACTTGAAGGACTCAGATTGTATTTATATGCGTAACTTATAAATAAACCTACCTAAAATAAATATATACTCCTACTAGATGAGTTCTTCTCCCATGAGAAGAACTCCCATATCCACAACATGCTCGTAAAACACCTTAGGCACCAAGCCTTTGGTGAGTGGATCGGCCAACATGGAATCTGTATTGATGTGCTCTACCATGATCTGACGACCTTGAACTCTCTCTTTAACAGCTAGAAACTTGTTGTTGATGTGTTTGGACTTCGACAAACTACGGTTGTTCTTGGCATGAAGTTGCAGTTTTATTATCACAATAGATCCTCAGTGGTCTGTCAATACCATCAACGATCTACAATGCTGTGATGAAGTTCTGCAGCCAAATTTTGTAATTAGATGCTTTGTAGTATGCTACCAACTTTGCTTTCATAGTAGATGTGGCTACTAACATTTGCTTGACGCTCTTCTAAGATATAGCACCTCTAGCAAGTATTAAGATATAGCCCAAAGTGGACCACCTTCTATCCAAGCATCCAGCAAAATCGGAGTCTAAATAACCAATCACCTGCAGGTGATCTGACCTCCGATACGTGAGCATGTGTCCTTTAGTTTTTTGCAAATACCGTATCACTCTTTTAACTGATTTTCAGTGCGATAGTCCTGGGTTATTAACATATCTGCCTAACATCCTAACTATAAATGTTATATCTGGTCGAGTGCAAAATTGTGGATGCATGAGATTTCTCACTATTGACGCATATGGAAATTGTTTCATTTCCTTTATTTTAAGTGCAAGTCGTGGACACTACTGCAAACTGAACTTGTCACCTCTTGACACAAGTGTGTCACTAGGTGTGCAGTTTTGCATGTCATGCTTTATAAGCACTTTGTCAATATAGGCCTATTGTCAAATTCCAAGAATGCCTCTTGAACGATCACGACAGATCTGAATGCCTAGAACAAAAGATGTTTTATCAAGATCTTTTATTTCAAATTTACCTAATAGAAATGACTTAATTTAATATAGTAGATCTTTATTATTGCTCGCAAGCAATATATCATCCATGTACAGAACAAGTATAAGAAACTTGCTCCCACTAATATATATATATATATATAAAGTTTTGCTCCCACTGTGGACCTGCCCTCATGGCTGGTCGCGTAAGATTTCCTTTTTTTTAGAAAAAGTTAATTTTCCTCGCTGAGTCACCTTCTTATTATTGTTTTCTCCATTTTGTCGCTTGAATCCTCCCTTTTCACCGCTCCACGCCGAGACCTCCTCACTGAAACCCTAGCCCTCACTCTCCCTTCCTCGACGATAAGGGGAGCGACCCATCTTTCTCCCCCTCTTCCTCCAAGACCTCGGCACTGCCTTTCTCGTCCACTTCCTCCAAGATCATGGCCCTGCCTCGCCCCTTCTCCCTCGTCGCCAAGATCGCGGCTTCCTTTTCCCTCTCCGCGAAGGATCTCAATCCTCCCTTGCCAAGCTTCTTCATCGCGACGAAGCCAACCGACATCGACCCTCTCCGCGCCAAACTACGGTTCCCCTAAATCTCCCTACGACGAAGTTTGCTGAATCTAGGGTTTCCTGTGCCAAACTCCCTAGCCTATAAGAAGCAAAATTCTACCCTCGCTCTTCCTCCCTCGAGCCACCCTCTACTCACCACCACGTTGCTACGATTTCGCCGCTGCGCCCTCCCTCCCTCGCACAACTGCGAAGCTTCAAAGCCTGTAAAAGCTCATTTGTGTACATGCATTTTTCTATTAAATTCTAATATATTAATCTGATGTCCCTCCCTCGCCTTGCTTTTCTGCCAATCTCCCTCCCTCTACATCTGTGTTTTGGGTTTAGGATTTTATATCTGTTGTTTTGCCTTTCTGCCTGTAAAAGTTTATTTTTATAATTTATACACTTCTATGCTTTTCTACAATTTTTAGAATGAAATTTACATTCTGTTCTATGGGTAAATGTGAATGTAAGGTGTTTGTTTGACCTATCGAGTAATTTTAGCTCAATTTTTTAATTACTTTTTGTTCAAATACTATGGTTCGGTTCTGTGGGATAACATCTGTTGTGTTGCTTTTCTGTCATCACTAAAAAATGAGCTTTCCTGTGGGATAACATCTTTTGCTTTTTTGCTGTGTTGCAGATAAATTTGAGTTATGATTGTGTGTTACATATTAGATGGTATGCTTCTTGTTCTCATAAATGCATTTTAGATCTTAGATGGTGAATGTGAGGTGTTTTGAATCATCAAGTAATTTTAGCTCATTTTTATTACTTTTGGTTCAAACTTACTTGATATCCCTCTATAACATTACATCACAAACTAAGATCAAATTTGAGTTTCCGTTACTTGAAACATATATCAGGTATTAGATGGCCAATATGATGTTTTGGGTTAAAACATTTTGTTAAACCAAAACAAGGTGTTGTTGTGGCTAATATGATGTTGTTGTGGTAACTTTGCATCATAACCTCATTTGTTTTTGGCTTTTTCTTTGCAAGAAATTTGCAACACAATATTTTCTTTTATCAAAGAATGGTAAGTCCTTTCATTTTATGTTTGCAACACAATTCCTGACCAGGACCTCAGTTGGCAAAGTGAGAGCGGGGCTTGGAGCGTGGGCCCGACGGCGTCTCACTGCAAGAGGCTGGTCATCCTCCTCTAAGGGCTCGTTGACTGGATCAATGGGCGGCTTGGGTATGGGGATCGAGTGGAGCGGATCCACGGCGCGTTTCTCCAGCTTCGCTGTCACTCGGGACTCCATGTCACGCCCCGAGACCCAGGAACCGCTGGTCCAATATAAAATCGGACAGCACCTTCTCTGTCCGGCGGGCAATTTACACATACAAACAACACACGCAATAATAATTTGGCCTCAGGCCTCAAAATCAAGACATAATATAACCATAACACAAAATAAAACATACCTGACCGCGGACCGGTCCGACTTACAACAAAAACAACAAACACATAGTCTATCAGAGGGCTCAAAAATACAATACCAAGACAACTGAAACACAATACAAGTTCCACGACATAAAACAAATACAAACCAAATAATACGATGTAAAGAAAACATAACTACGCGGAAGCACCCATCATTGGAGTCGTATGGACCTGGGACTGGCAACTGGGGCTCCCCTGGAGATCAATCAACCTGGAAACAAAAATATAGGCAACGGTGGTGAGTTCAAATAAACTCAGCGGATACCAAAATAGATATGCATAGCAAGCTATAATAACAATAAGAATCACGCTGATACAGTCTCGAGTATAGAGGATAAAGCGTAACTGAAGACTAAGGGTGAAATACATACCAGAGTCTGTCTATCCTGCAGGTAGGTGTAATCAATCATCTATATAACCTCAAGAATGATACACAATCCAAATGTGTATATCACCTGTAAGTGCATGTCAAACATATATAACACTCAAACTCAACAAGCACCAACAAAGGTGCAATGCATCCTGTACCCTCGATGCAATGATCTGTTTTGTACGCACCTCAGCCACCACTTGACCGGCGGTCGGGTGAACAGAAAACAGACAAGCCAACCACTCATAGTTGCCTAGAGAAGCCAACCACTTGTGGCGTACAACATATGAAGCCCAACACTCGTGGCTATGCAAATATGATTCCCAGCACTTGTGACAATGCAAGTATGATGCCCAACACATGTAGTAATGCAATAGGTAGCCCAGCACCTGTGGCTATGCAAATATGACGCCTAACACCTGTGGCAGATGCAATATGTAGCCCAGCACCTGTGGCTATCCAAATATGATGCTCAACACCTGTGACAATGCAAGTATGTAGCCTAGTACCTGTGGCTATGCAAATATGATGCCCAACACCTATGGCTATGCAATGCAAGTATGTAGCCCAACACCTGTAGTTATACAAATATGATGCCCAACACCTGTGACAATGCAAGTATGTAGCCCAGCACCTGTGGCTATGCAACCCCAAACATGACTGGGGACGGGCTCAGACCTCAGGGGAGTCGATGGTCACCATCATGATAATAGCACAATATTAATAGCTCTATCAATAGAAGAAACCTGACTACACGACAGACTCAGATCCTAGGGGAGCCAATGATCGCCAGTATGCAATCGTACAGAGCCTACAGCTCAGTATGCAACTTGAGGGTAGTGTATGCCAACAACTCCCTCCTCACTAACCAGGTTGTCAACCACACATCGGTGGGAAAAGTATAAGTCTCACACATGTATCCAGACCTAACAAATTCTACTCTAGGTATCCATGCAAGGTATATCTAGAAATCAATCCAACTGCAGGTACAAAATGACCTACCACCATATCTAAGCACATATGGACGCATGGCAAATATCGAGACTGTATGGAGCTAAACAGGAGTCATCTAAGAAACAGATATCTGATCATAATACACAAAGGCAGACATAACGTATAAACTTATTGTTATCCATAACAAACTATGCATAATAGTAAGACAATATCTAAAAAGATAAGTTAGGGGTACCCGCCTCCAAATAGTAGATGTCTATATCAAATGAGAATCTCCCATCCAGTGATCAGCAACAAATCAATGTCCTGTATCAAAGCCATGGTTTTAGCTATCATAACAAATGACAACTAGTTAAACCCAACCCCAATCATAATTAAAACCCATCCTTATGTAACGGTCACTAATTAGCATTAATTAGTGATTATTTTCTGATTAGGTTGAATCATAGTTCCAGTTTAGATTTAACCTAAGTTTAAACCCAAGTGGTTACCACAACCGTGCTCTAGACCTAGTCCAACTCACCATACGGCTTGAGCATAGGATCAAAGAAATCAAACTAAAACATCACTCCTAATCCCATTGTTACTCATGGCACAATGCATCACACCAACCACAAATGCACAACTCAATCTCATCCAACCAAACTTATGGCACAAGTTTTCAAACCCAAGAACAACACACTCAAAACTCAATTAAGGATCCTCACGGCAAGCTCCGTTAGGTTTAACCCTCATTCATGATCAAAATACCCTAAAGTCCAACATTAACTCCAATGCTAAAAGGTAGCTCACGACTTAGTATCAAACACCTAATACAATCAACCTATACAAACCTTTTGAGACAATCCTACTATCCCTTGGTGGCTCACAGCAATGGCCTCATGCTAACAACAACCCCACAACAGCAAATACCAACTCCAAAATAAAATTGTGATCGAGTGTAGATCAATATGGTTAGGGAAAAGTAGACCCTCTATCCAAATCTACCACACAGAAACCACACTTGTTGATCTACCAACATCACAAGCTCCGAATCGATCCATAACCTTTAATCAACCCATCAACACCACGCAACAGAATCCTTACAAGCTTACACACACAAATTAAAACCAAAAGAGTAAATCCGGTCTACACCAAGAACAATACTGACTAAACTAACTCTTACCTCAAACGATCACCGGTGAAGCAATCGATCGTAGCAAACGAGCAGAGCTCGGACACCCAAAATCCCACTCCTTGTGCTGAGGAAGATGAAGGAAATCGTGTGGGGCAAAAGAGGGTGAAGCTTCGGAGGAGGTCGCTTACAACCGACGATCGTGAAATCGAAGGTGATTTTTGCTATGATTTGGGCGAAGGAATGCTTCTATTGCGATCCGACGAGGAGGGGGAAGCTCGGGAACAATCGCGAGTCATCACAGTGGAGGAGATGAGAGTCTAGATCTGGTTCGCGTGGAGAGGGAGACGTCGGCGTAGAGCTCGCGTGCGATCGCCAGAGCTGCGTCGGTCGGCTTCATGCGAAGGAAAGGGGAAGTCGATAGGGAGCAGTGCGTAGGGTTCGAGGCTGCGTGCGAGGGCAACTAAGAGAAGAACCGACTCATCCATATAAGTGGAAATTTTGCAATCAAGCCCCTCATTTTGACTAATCCTACATCAGCCCTTAGCAATTAATACATATTTGCAAATCAGCCTTTAAAACTTAAGTTTCAAAGCGATTTTAGCCTTTAATTTCAATTTGGGTCTCGCAAACCCTAAATCTTCTTCCAAAAAATTTTCTAGATCGCGTCAAAAGTGTCGGATTTAACACTCCAGCTCCGCATCATCCAGCCTGAACACATCTTCTAAGGTGACAGCGAACATCATGGTGATTGCAAAATAGTCGAAGCTTGGTTAGCTATAAATGTTTAAAAATAGAACGAGGGAGCTTACCAAATGATGCGGGTCGAGGAGTTGGTAGTTGGCTTAGGCCAAAGGTGTAGAGGATCTCCTCGTGAAGGAGGTTCACCCCATGAAAGTGTTGACCGCCGATCTTCGAGATGCCGAGCTGGTAAGTGTATGAGGAGCGGTAGGATTTTAGAAGAGGAGGTGAGGGGGGCAGGTCCTCTATAAAAGTTGTGGGTCAGCTCGGGGCTGGGTAGTGTTGATATAAAAGAACCAATCCTTCCAACCAATGTTGGAGATCGGGAGCTTTGCTAAGAAGGCGTTTTGGCTCGGGCTTGGAAAAAGAAATCACCCGACTCTTGTTTTTTAGGATAATAGAAGAAGTGGAAAATCTCTGGCCAGAGAGAAATTTTGTAGAGGGCAAAGATGATGACTGACCTGCAAATGAGGCGAATGACGTTCATGGCCAGTTGAGAGAGGGGGAGTTGGAAATACCGGCACACCTCTGAAACGAAGGGGTGGAGGGGGAAATAGAGGCCGATCTGGAAATGATCTCGAGAAAGGGTTATGTAGCTCAATGGAGGTCTCTCAGGTCTGTCAATGCAGCTAGGAAGCACTAGGCGGTGGTCGGAGGGAATTTGGTATTCCGCTCGGAGGCGGTCAAAGTCCTGAGGATGTAACTCGAAGACGACAGCGGAGTACCACGGGCTGAGGTCGAGGAAGAGGCCATAAATTGATGAGGGTAGCACAAGAAAGGTGAACTAACCCGATAAGAGTGAGAGATCACCGGAAAGGAGGGTTAGACTGCAGAACCGCTGTACGCCGGAGACGTTTGTCAAAACCCTAGCAGAGCACAAGAACGAGAGGAAAGCAAAGTAAAAGAGTGGGACGGTGAAAGAAAGCAAGGTAGTATATAAAGGGTCGTAGGGCGAATGTCTGCCGTCAGATGACGATCCGGTAAAAAGGTGGGATAGGATCAAGGTCGTTCATTCCCACCATAATGAATCTCGGGAAGACGCGCAACATGCGTGCGCAGGCTCCGACATCAGACATTTTGTTACTCGGGAAAACTAATCGACAGGGGACACGTGGCATTTAGCAGTTAATGAGGAGATACGAATCGATCCTCTGGCGCCGGGGAGTGGCACATAGAAGCAACGATGGGAAAGCAATGTTGGCTATGCCGCGAATCAGTTAGGGCAGCCAATATCAATCACTGATCATTCGGTCGGCCTATTTCAGATAGCCTATTTGACTCTGGACAAGAAGTCTAGTCAATCGGGCTTAGCGCCTCCTTCGACTAGACTCAGAGGGGATTCTTATGGTCCCGCCCTAGCTTGCGTGTGATCTGGTCGACCAGCATGACACTTTGATGGGTCGCTTCTAAAAGAGGGTTTCCATGGAAGAGACATGACAGCCTGGTCGGCCGTAGGGATGTTCGTAGAGGCAACCACACCGCCGACCTCGAATTCCTCCTGGATCAGATATTTCGTTCGGATAACTGTCCAGCTAGAGTTCTGGACCCTGACCCCATCGGGGACACTAAGTGTGAGTCTTGACAGAAGCCGATCGGCGTACCTCCTACCTTACAGCTTGGGGTTCCCTAGGCCAGTCGATCGTCTGGTACCCGAGTATACTACGGCTCAGCCTGCCTCACTCGGGTCGAGCGACATATGTTTTACATTATAGTTGGGCGTTCCTTCGATGGTCGATCGACATACTCATTAAGTGTGCTACGGCTCGAAGGTTGTCACTGTCTGTTGCAATACCTACCCTCTAACACCTTGCCAGTAAGGGTAGTGACGGAGTAGGTGCACGCCAACTCGAACCTGACACCACTCGTGTCCGAATCGCGGAGATCTCCCTGACACAGCATGGTTCCTGGCAAGCTCTGACAACTCGTACCACGGCGCCCCCTGTATATGTCGGATAGTGAGGCACCGGTTGGAGAGCTGACAATCGTCCCTGGTCCTGTCTGAAGGATCGTCTAGGCGTGCTAGAGGGGGGGTGAATAGCACTTTTTCGGATTGGATCTCTACAAATTCGTTAGCGCAGCGGAAATAATATGCAAATGAAAATAAGTACAATGCTAACAATGATCGTTTACTTGGTATCCACCCAGATGGGTGACTAATCCAAGGATCCACGCCGCGAGCACCACTTTCACTATCGAAAACTCTCCTTCAGATGAAGAAACATTTACAGTCGATTTTCCTCTTTACAGAATGAAGAAATATGAGAGAGGAAGTATGAAACACTCTTCAGACGAGCAACACTTCGACACTGTACGGAACCGTACTGTTCACGTGCAAAAAGGTACTCCTTTTATAGGTGAACAGGACAAACTCACAGTCTGTCTAGCCCCGTACCAGTCGATTGCCCCAGGGGCAGTCGACTGGTCTAGCATTAATTGCTAGCCAACGGCTAATTTTTGGGGTATACCAGTCGACTGCCGAGGCCGAAAACTCTCTGTGAGTTTTGGCAGTCGACTGCCCCATGGGCAGTCGACTGCCTTGCCTCTCAGCCTAGTTTCAGCAACTCCGGACCTTCTCCTTCGCGTGTGCCTTCAGGTCTGCTCCCTTGGCTTGCCCCTTGAAGTCCTCTTCCTCTGGCTATCGTCCCTCGGATGCGCACGCAAACCTTCCCTTGGCTTGCCTCCATGCCACCCTTCACGTGTGCCCTTGAAGTCAACTTCCCGGCTTGCCCTTGGAGCTCTCGTCCCTCGGCTCTCGTCCCTCGGATATGTCCACCATGTGTGATTCTCCAAGTCCTGCAAACTCAATCACACACATTAAACACAACATAACACTCTAAGCTTAAACATATTCACCCACACACATCAAAACCATGATCTTCCAATCATTTAAGGGCCGATTGCTTCAACAATCTCCCTCTTTTTGATGTGTGGCAATATGTCTAAGTTTAGAGATGAAAACAACCACAATAATAATAACAAGAAATAGCAATTGAAAAACATAAGACATAATAGCCCTAAGAGGTAACCTCCCCCTTAATCCATGTCTTCTCCCCATTTTCAATTCTAATCATAGTCCAAATTAAGTTTCCACTTAACACTCAACAATATTAAAAATGCAAGACATATCAGAACCTAAGAGGTAAACTTCCCCTTAATCCATGTCTTCTCCCTATTTTTAATCATTCAAGGTCTAAGTGAGAAAGAAAAACCTTAAACCATCCATTCTAAGTTAAAATTCTAACTTAAAGCACCCATTTTCTCCCTTTGACACCATCAAAAGGATTGCTCAAGCAACCCAATCCTATGGCATCAAATGAAAGAATAATGGATTTCTAAAATTTCTCATAGTAGCTGAAACCATACGTGCCAGTCGACTGCCCATGGGCAGTCGACTGATACGCTATCAGTTTCACTTTTCAGGTTTTCTGCCGAATTTCAGAAACCTCCAGAAAAATTCCAAAAATTGTAAAATTTTGCAGACATGTTTGAAATGATATACTTTATCTAGGAAAAATATTAGTCCATATAAAATTTCAAACATGCATGACTTTTGATAAAAACCCAAAATCATTGAAAACCACTACATTTTGTATCAAACTTACAATCTAATTTTGCAATCATATGACTTTTAAAAGCATGACAAAGCATATAAAACATAAAATGGTTTTCAAAGGTTTAAAATGTCCAACTATGATCTTTGGGCAAAGTGTCCATTGATTAAACACTTGCCTTCCCCATAGTTGGTCTAATTTTCATATTTTGATACTTCTAATGGTTCAACAATGTGCCACAAGCACAAGTGAGCTAAATGTATCACCCTAATGGATCAAGCATCCTTTTTCAAATCGAATATCTCCAAGTTCATCCTACACTTCCACAAAACATATTCCAAGGCCTCTTCTTAAGGATGTAAACTCCGATTCGGGAAGAGGCTTGGTAAAGATGTCGGCTAGGTTCGACTTTGATTCAACATAGTGTAGTTCTGTGTCTCCCTTTGCCATATGGTCTCTAATGAAGTGATGTTTCACTTCAATGTGTTTTGTCCTAGAATGGTGAACCGGATTTTTGGTCAAGTTGATTGTACTTACATTATCACACAAGACTGACCTTGGTGTAATGTAACTCATAATCTCTAAGGTGTGCATGATCCAAAGGAGTTGGGAAACACACCCACCCATTGCCACATATTCCGCTTCCGTTGTTGATAGGGCAACGCATGGTTGTTTCCTACTACTCCAACTAACTAAGGAAGACCCAAGGAATTGACACCCTCCACTAGTGCTCTTCCTATCTAGCTTACAACCCGCATAATCAAAGTCGGTGTATCCAATTAGATCAACACTAGGGGTTCTAGGATACCAAAGTCCGACATTGAGGGTACCTTTGACATATCTTAGGATCCTCTTAACTACAACCAAATGGGACTCTTTGGCACAAGATTGGTATCTTGCGCACATACCTACCGCAAAAAGTATATCGGGTCTAATAGCGGTTAGGTATAGGAGGCTACCAATCATGCTCCTATATTGCTTAGAGTCTACCATTTTCCCTTCAAGGTCACTATCCATTTTCACATTGGTTCCTATGGGTGTAGACGCTACCTTAGCATTTTCTAAACCAAATTTCTTTAACATCTCCTTAGCATATTTGGTTTGAAAAACATGTGTACCTTCATTAGTTTGCTTAACTTGAAGGCCTAAAAAGAAGGTTAACTCTCCTACAAGACTCATTTCAAATTCATCTTCCATACACTTGATGAATTTTGTAGGAAGTCATTATTTGTTGACCCAAAAATAATATCATCTACATAGACTTGGGCAACAAATATGTCCTTATCCTTAGATTTTAGGAACAATGTAGGGTTAATTGTTCCTCTCCTAAACCCCTTAGACACTAGAAATGAAGAAAGCCTTTCATACCAAGCACGGGGAGCTTGTTTCAATCCATATAATGCTTTTCTTAATTTGAACACGTGTCTTGGATAGTTAGGGTCCTCAAACCCGGGGGGTTGCTCTACATAAACCTCTTCCTTAATGATCCCATTAAGAAATGCCGACTTCACATCCATTTGGTGGAGTGTGAAACCCATGTGAGCGGCATAGGCTAGTAGAATTCTAATAGATTCTAACCTAGCTACGGGGGCATAAGTCTCATCATAGTCTAATCCCTCAACTTGGTTAAATCCCCTAGCTACCAATTTAGCCTTGTTCCTAGTGATTTTACCTTGGTCATCTAGTTTGTTCCTAAAGACCCATCTTGTGGTTGCAATAGTGCAATCATTGGGCCTAAGAACCAACTCCCAAACTTCACTCTTCTCAAATTGATTTAGCTTTTCTTGCATGGCTAAGACCCAATCAACATCTCCCAATGCTTCATCAATGGACTTGGGTTCCAGTTGAGAGATTAGAGCTATTTGACTAGTTTGATCCCTAAAATAGGACCTAGTCCTTACTCCTTGAGTTACATCACCTACTATTTGGTCAATAGGGTGATCATGGTGACGTCTCAAGGGCCTAGAGATTGTGGGTTCATTTACTCCTTCTTCCTCATCCTCTAGGGTACTTCTTACTCCCCCTTGATCATTGCCCTCCAAATGTAGGTCTTGAATTCTTTGGGCAAGGGGTTGGACCTCTTCTATATCCTTATCAATTGAGGCTTTTCTAGGGTAGGTACTAGTTGTTTCATCAAATTTAACATTCGAGGACTCCTCAATGACTTTTGTCCTCTTGTTGTAAACTCTATAACCCCTACTAGTCAATGAGTACCCTACTAGAATTCCTTCATCGGCTTTTGACTCAAACTTCCTTAGGTCATCTTTGGTATTTAAGATGTAGACTTTACATCCAAAGACCCTAAAATAGTGGACTTGAGGTACCCTTCCATTCCACAATTCAAAGGGTGTTTTTCCTAGAAACCTATGTACCAACACCCGGTTTTGAATATAGCAAGCGGTGTTAACCGTTTCGGCCCAAAAGTAGCTAGGAAGAGAATATGCATTAAGCATAGTCCTAGCAGTTTCTTGTAGGGCTCGGTTCCTTCTCTCAACTACCCATTTTGTTGAGGAGTCCTTGGGCATGAAAATTTATGCTTGTATCCATTTTCAACACAAAATTATGTGAAACTTGCATTTTGGAACTCCCCACCGTGGTCACTCCTAATTCGGTTTATTTTGGTATGTTTTTCGTTTTCTACCCTTTTACTAAATCCTATAAAGATCTCTAGGGTATCATCCTTATGTTTCAAAAAATAAACCCCATGTAAACCTAGAAAAATCATCTACTATGACTAGACAATATTTACTCCCACAACTGAGGGAGTACTATGACAATCAAAAATATCTATATGCAAAAGCTCTAAAGGTACAGAAGTAGTGGTTAGGGTTTTACCTTTGTGTGATGATTTTGATTGCTTACTGATAGACCCGAGATATGTGTCACGAATGTGGGTCCTCCAAATTTATAATATGAATATAAAATGCTGGAAATCCTTTTTGCAATCAGAATATGCAAACGTAGTAAAGGGGCCACAGGTCGTATTTTTCCTCGGGACTAGTTGATATAGTTTGATTCTAACTTGGTTTATGTGTCGTTTGTGTTTTTGGGTTTCAAATAAGTAATTGGGTTTGGGTTGTAAATTCGGAAATGAAAACTCAAGGAAAAGGCAAGGACTTAGCTGGACAAATTAAAACTAGGGAATGACAATTGATAAACTCAACCAATAAGCAACTCAATCTAGCCAATGCCAAGTAGCAAAATTCGGAAATCAAACTAATACCAAATGAAATATTGCACTACAACTTGTGTCCAACTTAGGAAATTATTACTCAAGCAAATTTATTGCAAAATAAGTGCTAAAACAGCTTGGCATGCAATCTGAAATTCCTTGTGCCAAAGCTGTGCCAAAGCTGTTCGATGCAAGTTGGAAAACAAAGTTTTCAAATGAAGAAGTTTGCAAAAGTAAATGCAGAATTTCAGATCAAAATCTGATCAATTCAATCAACCTAAAACCTGAAATGAACTCGCAAGGATTGAATGCAGAAATGCAGGAGTAACTTGCAAAATTCCGAAACTGATTTGGATGCTAAAACCAAACAACAACTGAAAACTTTTGCTCCAAACTAATAGCCACATAAGATTCCTAAGAATTCAATTCAATTGATTGCAATTTCGGAACTAAAGACTGAACACAGATGGAATTGAATCTGCCAAATTTGCAGAATCTGATGCAGAATTGATGCAAGTGCAGAAATAGATCAAATGCAGAATCTATGACTTGATACTTCAGAAATGAACAACTTGATACCAAAAGGAAGAAATCTATGTGCCAAAAACTGATACAAGGTCAGTGCCAAAGTTTCCTTTCACTCAAATGCAAAATTACAATTTGATACGCATGAACAGATCATTATATTTCAGAAGTGACCAAAGGTGAGACTAGAGCTCAGAGATGAATTCTATGGGCAGAAATAGACTGATCAATATGAAAACTAATTGAATTCAACTAGATGCTGATATCAAGTATGAGAGTTTACTAAGAACTGAGTTTAGCTTGATATAACTCCATGTTGAATTGTTATTTGACATGAAGTCAGAAGCTAACAGCTGAATACGCAGGAAACCATTTGAGTGCAGCAATCGAAAAAAACTAAAAACAGGGAACAATAAATTCAGAAACTCACAAGCAAACCGAGATTGAATTAACCCAACTAATATAAGAAACAATTCGGAAACAAACTAAACTAGCTGATATGAAACTGCAGAACTAAGAAACTGATGCGCAGAGTGAAAGTGCAGAAATCGAATTCTGATACGCAGCTAATAATCTGATACGCAAAGGCAAAAACTGATACGCAAATGCCGATTTGTAAAACTAAGTGAAACTAAATTGCTTATTCACTAAACACACTCATTAGCTAACTAACTTGAAAATTCAAAACTTAATTATGGCAGAAACAAATCAGAAACGAAACAAAGCAGCTGATTCGAATTACAGAAACAGAACAGTGGCAGAAATTGAAATTACAGCATAAAACAATGAAATTAATTACGGAAATCTAAACCTCAACCCTTCCCGAGCTTAAAACCTCCTTGGTCGTCAAGCAAGGGCTGGCTTCGAACCCCTAAGCACAGCAAATCAGTGGAAAACAGATTGGATTGATGAACTCTGCTAAAGCTGCATCAGCTGGGAGATTTCCAATCCGAATGCTTCGATCTCAGTTTGTTGAGCTGCGATGATGATTTGGAGAAGACCTGAGCTCACCTGAGAACCCCTACAAGTGACTCAGATGATCTGAAGTTGCTTGTTGTTGAGATTTAAGCTCCCGGACCACAGAGATGCCGAAACCCTCAAGCGAACTCTGTCCGGATGAAACTTGAGTTGAATTCTCCACCAAGGCTATCTCCAATGATCCAGATGATAATCTAGGGTTGAAGTTGAGGTGGTCGCGCCCCTTGGATTGAAGAACTACGGAAGAAAATGCTAAGAACACGCGAAGAAGACGAAGAAACGGCGGAGACGCGACGAGGAGAAGTCTGGGCAGATTTTTCCTTAAGTAATTAACATTGGACGGCTCAGATTGATTGGAGGAGATCCAACGGCTGATCTTGCTCTGAATTGATCCAAACTTTGATGATGATGATCTGGGGTCAGGATCTGCTCGTGGTAGCTCGGATCCTCCAGATTTGCAACGGATGGTCCAGATCACCCTAATCTTTGAATGGACGATCTAGAGCCCTCCAAGCTTGATCCAACGGTTGATTTTGCTCCGATTGGGATGAAACCTTCAGATCTTGATCAGAATGCTTGATCAACCCTAACCCTAGCTCGGATTGCTTCAGATGGTCCCGGATGGCTCAGATCTAGCCGCTTTTGAATCGGACGGCCCGGATTAATCCGAAACTTGATAACTCGATCCGGGTCCACTTCCGACTCAAGTTTGACCCAGTATGCCCTAGGTCCATGAACCTTTCATGCCTACAAAAATAGATCAAAAATTTAGTGGCCAAATAATCCAAAAATATCAAGATTTGCAATTAAGTCCAAAATAGAAGTAAGTTCTAAAACCTAGGGTAATTTCACAATTAAACAATAAAAACATGGGTCAAACATGGATTTTAGCAATTAAAATCATCAACAAAATTGTACTTATCACTTACCCTCTTGGCATGCATCACACAATTTGGTCTTCTCATACTTGATCATTGGTAGCCCCTTCACCAACTCTTCCTTGGCCACTCTTGCAATGCTTCTCATGTTGACATGTCCAAGTCTCTGGTGCTACAACCATCATTCTTCTTCTTTGGACATGAAACACTTAGCAACATTGTTAGTAGCATAAGTAAGATCAAGATAATATAAATTTGCCTCTCTAAACCCTTATAATATGATAGTATTTGATTCATTATGCCTTATTATACATTTCCTAGCATGAAATTCAACTCTAAAACCGGCATCACATAATTGACTCACACTTAGTAAATTGAACTTCATATATTTGATTAGAAATACCTTATGTATAGAAATAGTGGAAGATACCTCAATTGTGCCCCTACCAATGATTTTCAATTTTTCACTATTCCCAAAGGAGACCGTCCCTTCTCTTAAGTAGCTAATAGTGGTGAACTTGCTCACATCCCCGGTTATGTGTCTTGAGCATCCACTTCTACTATCCACATAGTTGAGGCCTCCTTCACCTTTACCTATACAATATGGAAAACATACTCTTTTGGTACCCAAATTTTTGATCCATAAGCATCATTTAGAAATCTTTTAGGTACCCATGCTTCTTTGTGGTTCCCTTAGCCCCTAGTCTCCTAGATGCACCAATCCTACTGGTAAGTGAGACAAAAGCCACTTCCTTTGTCTTAGGCCTATATCCTAAGCCGATCTTGTTATAAACGACCCTTTGACTATTGATTATCATGTCTAGGTTACTAGATCCTACTTGGAATTTCCTAAGGGCCTTTGTGAGGTCATCTACCTTTTTCCTTAATTCCCTATTTTCAGTTTCAAGATGTGAAGCATGTGAAGAGGTAGAACTAGCATGCAATTCTTTAAGTTTAGTAGATTCTACTCCAAGCATGGCAATTTCTTCTTTTATCTCCTTAATTTTACTTCTAGCCTTAGCTAAGTCCATGTTAGTGCTAGAAATGATCTTTACTAAAGTAGATGAGGGTAAGTGATATACCTCACTTACCGAAGCTTCTGACTCTGATGATGAAGTGGAGGAGCTCTCATCTTCACTACTTGAGCTTCTTTCATCATCTGATGAATCTGAGTGGTCTTGTGCCATAAGAGTGAAGTGGGAGACTTGCTCTTCTTCTTCCTCTGAGGATGATGGATCATCCCAAGTTGCCTTGAAGTTGGTGGCACCCTTCTCCTTTCCCTTTGACTTCTTCTTGTCACATTTCTTCTTCTCCTCCTTCTTGTCATCTCTTTTCTTCAATTGGGGGCACTCGTTCTTCATGTGTCCCTCTTGGTGACAGTTGTAGCATATGATGTCTTTGGCCTTACCCTTACTTTTGGACCCTTTCCTAGCATAGGACTTGTTAGACAAACTTTTAAAAGCTCTACGAAATTTTCTTACCATGAACGCCTCTTGATCGCTATCTAAGGAGGCGCTGGATTCCTCTGAATCTGATGAGGATGAGTAAACCACCTTCTTCTTCTCCTTCCTCTTCTTCTTCTCCTTTTCTGCAACAATGACAATACCTTTCTCTTTGGCCGAGACATTAGCTTGCTCGTGTAGCTCAAATTCACAGAAAAGGTCGTCTAATTTAACAATTGACAAATCCCTTGATACCTTGTAAGGATCAACCATGGATGCCCACAAGGTGGTTCTCGGGAAGGCTTGTAGAATATACCTGACGATGTCCCGGTTCTCGATCTTCTCTCCAATCACATGGAGCTCATTGATCACTTCCTTTACCCTTCCATGTAGCTGGCTACGGTCTCGTTGCTCTTCATGGATAGGATTGTAGTTGGGCCACTAGCAAGTCCTTCTTGGCTCTTCTGGACTCGTTTGACCCCTCGTTCAATTCCACCAACTTGTCCCACAGTTCCTTGGCGCTCTTGAACGACCCCACCTTGTTCAGTTGCTCCTTCGAGAGCCCGCATTGCAGTGTGGTGGTGGCCTTGGCATTGGATTGCACCCTCTTCATTACCTCCTTTGACCAGGATCTCATCGGTGTTGGTTCTCCTCTTTCATCGACAGGTGCTTCGAAGTCATCTGCAATACTAATCCAGTTTTCAATATCGTTCATAAGGTAGTATTGCATCCTACCTTCCCAGTAAGCGAAGTCGTTCCCGTCGAAGAAGGGTGGTCATGCAGTGGAGTATCCCTCTTGAAACGCCATTAAATTTGCTCCGGTTGACGGTTAGTTCTTCCCAAACGCACCGGCTCTGATACCAACTGAAGGATCGTCTAGGCGTGCTAGAGGGGGGTGAATAGCACTTTTTCGGATTGGATCTCTACAAATTTGTTAGCGCAGCGGAAATAATATGCAAATGAAAATAAGTACAATGCTAACAATGATCGTTTACTTGGTATCCACCCAGATGGGTGACTAATCCAAGGATCCACGCCGCGAGCACCACTTTCACTATCGAAAACTCTCCTTCAGGTGGAGAAACCTTTACAGTCGATCTTCCTCTTTACAGAATGAAGAAATATGAGAGAGGAAGTATGAAACACTCTTCAGACGAGCAGCACTTCGACGCTGTACGGAACCGTACCGTTCACGTGCAAAAAGGTGCTCATTTTATAGGTGAACAGGACGAACTCGCAGTCTGTCCAGCCCCGCACCAGTCAACTGCCCCAGGGGCAGTCAACTGGTCTAGCATTAATTGCTAGCCAACGGCTAGTTTTCGGGGTATACCAGTCGACTGCCCCAGGGTCAGTCGACTGGTCCGAGGCCGAAAACTCTCTGTGAGTTTTGGCAGTCGACTGCCCTGCCTCTCAGCCTAGTTCCAGCAACTCTGGACCTTCTCCTTCGCGTGTGCCTTCAGGTCTGCTCCCTTGGCTTGCCCCTTGAAGTCCTCTTCCTCTGGCTATCGTCCCTCGGATGTGCACGCAAACCTTCCCTTGGCTTGCCTCTATGCCAACCTTCACGTGTGCCCTTGAAGTCCACTACCCGGCTTGCCCTTGGAGCTCTCCTCCCTCGGCTCTCGTCCCTTGGATATGTCCACCATGTGTGATTCTCCAAGTCCTGCAAAATCAATCACACACATTAAACACAACATAACACTCTAAGCTTAAACATATTCACTCACACACATCAAAACCATGATCTTCCAATCATTTAAGGGTCGATTGCCTCAACACTGTCCCCGCATGGGACAAAAGGGAACAGAAGAGGGATAGTAGTTGTCGGTTCTCTAGCTATATAAGACCTTCCTTCCCTTCCATACAGGTATTGATGGGGTTGAGCACCCCGTGGATGACACGTAGATTGACGAAGCTATATGGCAAGATCCACCAAGTATGGACGACTCTCTTTTCCTGACTCCCGAAACCCTCTCGGGAATGGTAGGCTCCCGAGATCACCTCGGGCAGACCTACTCTGGAGGTCGCCCCAGGAGAACATATGCCCGAGATCTCCTCGGGAGGTCAGGTCCCCAAGATCACCTTGGGAAGGTGACGCCCGGGACCCCCCCCCCCCCCTCCCGAGGCAAAGGACCCCGTGACCGTCCCCCTTTTGCAAATCTGTGGATTGCCACCAATAATTATAGGATAATCATAACCCATAATATGCGGCCATTAAAGCCTTGATCATCGCAACGACCTGGATTTAATTGCCGCCAGGAACGTTACAAGGATTATCCAGTAACCGATAATTGAGGGGACGTGGAGAAAAACATGGGGACACGTGTGGCTGCCGCCTCAGGTATAAAGGTACTCCAACCCCCCAGGTAAAGGGGTTTTTACGCTCATTCTTACACACACTTCTCCTTATTATTGGACCTTGATGTACGGCTAGAGGGGGTGAATGGCCGATCACCCAATTCGATTGTGATTTTCTTCCTACAATGTAAGTGTGTGCAAGCAGAAATACTAATAACACAAATAAACAAACGCTAACACAGACCGTCTACGTGGTTCGGAGATAAGACTCCTACTCCACGGCTGTCCGTAAGGTGGACGATCCCGATCCGTCAGTGGATGACTCCCCAGAACACTTCCGGCTAGCTCTTGTCGCTCCTTGTGGGTGGAGAAACCTCGCCACAATCTCTTGACAACATCTGAGCACTTGTAGGCTACTAACAGGCTTTACCCAGGCTTGATTCGCCAAGAAAACTTAGCCAAAAATAAGTCCTCTTAAATAGTGCTCGATACTGTTCTGAACGTTACCAGTCGACTGGTGCTATCACCAATCGACTGGTCCTCGCGAATTTGAATGCCACAGTCTGACGATTCAAATTCTGGTCAACACCAGTCGACTGATCCAAGCATCAGTCGACTGCCACCTAAGGTTTCCCTTCCCGAGTACAATTCTCTCAGCACTCGAACCCTAGGATTTTCCTTCCTGAGTACAATTCTCTCAACACTCAAATCCTCACGACTTAGCTGACTCTTCATCCAGCAGCCTCGACCTGTTGCCTTCAAGCTTTCTTTGACTTTGGCTCTCGTCCCTCAGATACATGCAAGCCCACGACTCGTCTCCCTATTCCATCCTTCGCGTATGCCTCGAAGTGCGCTTCCCTCGGCTCATCGTTCCTGTTTCCAGCAGCCTCGACCTGTTGCCTTCAAGCCTTCTTCGAATTTGGCTCTCATCCCTTAGATGCATGTGAGCCCACGTCTCGTCTCCCCACGCCATCCTTCGCGTATGCCTCGAAGTTCGCTTCCCTCGGCTCATCGTCCCTGCTTTGTCCACGGTCTCTCGGATGCATGCAAGCCCACGGCTCGTCTCCCCATGCCATCCTTCATCGGTTCCGAAGACGTCCAACTAAGTCTATGTGTATCCTGCAATCTGCACACTCACATATTCATATTAGATCAACATGAAATCCTAACTTAATCATATTGACACACACATCAAAACTCATGATCTACCCGATCACACTTGGGTCGATTGCACCAACACTTATTTCTTTCTTCCTCAGAGACTCTCGTACTGACTTGAGCGTCGGAGTAGGCTCCGCCGGACAATCTCCGGCGTGTTCCCATTAATGCTCGTGTTAATCTCACAGGATGGAGCTCTTCCTCTCTCGTCATCATCCTCGTGGGCGGAACTCTGGTGACTGGTCGTTGACGTCGATTCCTTCCGGAATAAGTTTGGCGCCGTCTGTGGGAATCTATCAAAGCACCAGAAGGAGCACTGATGACAGAGCCGGAGGGACAATCCATCGTTCTAACAAAAGAGGAATTAGATCGTCTGGTGGCCAATGTTGTCAAAGGGGTGCTCGAACAGGCAGGCCGCCTCACGGCGAGTAGCTTCTGTGCAAGGGGAGATCCCCAGGATCTCCATCTCGCATCCCCAACAACGGAAATCTATCTCACCACCGGTGGGACACGCCGAAGCAGTCCCAGTACACTGGGGGGATTCTCTAGGAAATTTGGATAAGGCCAACTCAGTAGCCTCTAGCGCACTAAGGCAGGAAGAAGGACTAGGGAAGAGGGAAGAACCTAAGGCCTTCTCAAATGCACCCTCTACCCCTTTCTCACTGAAGATTGTGGAAGATCTCATGCCGAAGCAGTTCCGCGGGTCTAGGATTACCGACTATGATGGAAAGACAAATCCTAAAGATTATGTCTGTAAGTTTGAGAACGCGGCACTCCTGCACCAGTACACTGATGGTGTAAAGTGTCGGGTGTTCTTGAACACCCTGTTAGGGGCCACCCAGCGATGGTTTCAGAGGCAGCCCAAGGGTTCTATCAACTCTTTCAAGGAGTTTAGAATCGCCTTCCTCCACCATTTTGCCAGCAGCCGTCGCTATCAGAAGATAACGTTAAATTTATTCGCCCTCAAGTAGAAACCGAAGGAACCGCTCAAGGATTACATCCAGAGGTTCAACCGAGTGGCGCAAGATGTGCCAACAGTGACATCAGACATCCTCGTCAGCGCTTGCACCCAGGGGCTCTCTGAAGGGGATTTCTTCTATCTTTGGTGAAGAAGCCACCTACCAGCTTCGATGATTTGTTAGGGCGTTCTGTCAAGCACGTCAACGTCAAAGAAGTGCAACACGCTCGCTGTAAGGAACCAGTTGGGGCCCCCGATCAGACCATTGTCCGGTCAGAAAGGAGGGAACCTCCGACTCCAGCCCGGGGAAAGGATTTGCGCCTAGGGAAAGACCATTGGGCTGGTAAGCGGAAGCTGGTAGAGACAGTGGACACCCAGCAACCAGAGCCACTGATGAGGTACTGCGACTTCCATGGCAGCATGACACACTCTACCGAAGAATGCCATGCCCTAAAGAAGAAGTTGAATGAGGAAGTGGACTCCAAACCTCGGACGAAGTGGAAATAGACGGGTATCGCCAGAGGTCCCCTCGGCGGAGCACTTCTCCTTGGAAATGTCCGTCTGGAGAAAACAAAGCCCGACATCGATCCCGGTCACATTCGAGGGGTAGGAGTCGGGAAGCTGCACCCCGCCGGTCTCCCTCATTGGAGCGAGACCCATAGAAGGCCAACGCCCCTGCACGAGGTCAGTCTTCCGGCCACGTGGGGGTGATCTCGGGAGGACCTACAGGAGGAGATTCCCACCAGGCAAGGAAGGTTCACACCCATTTTGGAAAAATCCTAACTTGGAGGGTTAGGTGTAGGATACCTTGGGATAAGATCCATGTATGCATTGCATATGCATTTGTTTAGCATTGTTACTGCTATTGACTACTATCTTGTTTCCCTAACTCAAACGTATTGCCAAACATCAAAAAGGGGGAGATTGTTGAGGCAATCTGTGGTCCGGAGTGACCAAGTGTTTTGATGTTTGGGCAAAGGGTTTAAGTTAGGTTTACCCTTGTGTTCTTATATGTGTATATTGAGTGTGCAGGTTGTACAGGTTACACATATGGACTTGATTGGACGGTCTCGGTACGGTGAAGGGTGGCATGGAGACAAGCTGGAGGCTTGTGTGGACCCGAGGGACCTTGGAGGGTAGGGACGATGAGCTGTGGAGCGCGGACATCGAGGCATGTGTGAAGGATGGCATGGAGGCAAGCTGGAGGCTTGCGTGCATCCGAGGGACGGAAGCCGAAGATGAAGAGGGCGCGAAGGCAATAGTCGAGGCTGCTGAGTGAGGAGTCAGTCGAGTCGTGAGGGTACGAGTATTGTGTGAATTATATGTTGGTGCAGAAAGCACCAAAGTCAAACCTGTATTTTGATAATGACAACAGGGTTCAAAAGTTAAGTCTTATTTGTTATCTAACATGTCACTCTAGTGTGCAGAGTAAAAAGCCCTAGCGAATGACTGCTAGGCACTGGCGAAGGAATGCTAGGGTGAAAAGCCCTAGCGAAGGACTGCTAGGCACCGGGCGAAGGACAGCTTGGGACTGAAGCCCTAGCGAAGGAATGCTAGGCGCCGGGCGAATGACAGCTCGGTATCCAAGACCAGGCAAAAGTCCAACCAAAGGAGCGGTTGACATCAGGTACATTCTCTCGAGAGGAGTAGGTGAGGACGCGTTCCCCGTCGAGGGAACAGTAGGCGTCGGTTCGACCTAGGGCTCCATTTTGGAGGCCCAAAGTCAGAACCAAGACAGCTAAGGCTGTATAAACATAATACTCAAATGCTTTATATTGTTTTGGACTAACCCTGGATGCAGGACCGAAGGAACGTGTGTCTGCAGCTCAGAATGCCCAAAGGAGAGAGGCAAGTAGCTGAGCAGGACACCCTCAGTGTCCCGGGCGCCCCTAGGGGCAATACAAAACAAGCGAAGCAACAAAGGCTTCGGCTAACCACTGGCCGAGGCGCCCCCAGCAGCCAGGGCGCCCCCATCACCCAGGGCGCCCCGAACACCCAGGGCGCCCTCAGTGCCCAGGGCGCCCCGCGCCGACACCAGCGAAGTTGATTACCCTTATCCAGCCGAGAAGCCCGCGTTGAAGGAGTCAAGCAGGGCGCCCCCAGCGTCCAGGGCGCCCCCAGCGTCAAACCTCATCCCTATTCGAGTGGGATAGAGGTTGACCGAGTGAAGCTCGGATCGCGTGACACGTGGGGGGGCGCCCCCGACGTCCAGGGCGCCCCGAGGTGCTATAAATAGCACCCAACGCCCAGGCTTTCGACAACAACTTCGATTCAATGCTTCCACGCTCTTCTGCTCTCGCGCCTCGCTCCGGAAACCTCCCAACTCGAGCCGACGACGTCCCGCTGCTCCGAAAAAGACAACCTACATCGGACGTCGGTAAAAGAAGAGTTTTTCTTTTTATTTGTTAAGTTTACTGTGCTATATTTGTAACTCAAAACTGTAAACTGTTTTTGCGCCTCATATAGAATTGCCCAAAGTAAACGATCAATGATCGTGGGCCTTGGAGTAGGAGTCGACCTAGGCTCCGAACCAAGTAAAAAATTACCGTGTTTGCGTTGTGTGTCTTAATTTCCGCTGCATAATTTCTCTATCTGTTAAATCCGAACGATTTCGATATTCACCCCCCCTCTATCGGTTCTCTCGATCCAACAAGTGGTATCAGAGCGGGGAAGTTCAAATTTGGTGCAACCACCAGTTTGAAATTTTTTTTTCAGATTTTTATTTTCTTTTTCTCATTCAAATTTTTTTTAAAAATATTTCGTTCGAATTTTCTTTTTCCCGTCAATCGAGGTTGGTGCAACACCCCTCGTTATTTTATTTTCCTTATCCCGCACTACTAATCCAAGACCAAGTCTTGGGAAACTTTTTTCTGTTAGTTATATTTTTTTTAGATTAAATGCCATGCAAGAAGGATTCAGCACCGCAAGACCTCCACTGTTCAGTGGAGAATACTTTTCTTACTGGAAAAGTCGAATGGAAGTCCACCTGAAAACTCAGGTGGACATGTGGATTATCATCCAGTCCGGACTGGAGATACCCAAAAATGCTGAAGGAGTTCCTCAAAGCTATTCAGAATGGGACACCGCTCTGAAGTGTAAAATAGAAGCCGATGCAAAGGCAACACAGACCCTACAATGCGGTTTAACAAAAGAGGAGCTGAACCGGGTGGGCCCCTTCAACAGTGCTAAGGAGCTGTGGGCAAAATTGATCGAGCTGCACGAAGGAACATCAGACACTCGGATCAGTAAAAGAGATCTGCTCCTAAACAAATTGTATACCATCAAGATGACCGACAACGAAACAGCAGCCCAACTTCACGCACGCATCCAAGAATTGATGAACGGTCTTCACACTATAGGTCACAAGGTCGAAAACCGTGACCTAGTAAGGTATGCCTTAAACGCGTTCCCTAGAAACACCTTGTGGGCATCTATGGTAGATGCATACAAGGTTTCAAGGGATCTCTCTAAAATTAAATTAGATGAATTATTTTCTGAGTTAGAACTTCATGAACAGACTAACTGCAATATGGCCGAGAAAGGTATTGCCTTTGTTGCAGGAAAAACTGGAAGGTCAACAAAGAAGAAACCTCAACCTGAACCCGAGTCTAACTCAGACTCAGACTCAGAAGACGAAGAAGGAGATCGACCGAAGCTGGTCCGATTGGCCCGAAGTTACTATAAAGTATTAAAGAACCAAACCAACAGAAAGAAGGCCAACCGAAGAAAGGACGAACCAGCTGAACCAACAAATGACAAGAACAAGCCCAACGTAACCTACTACGAGTGTAAGAAGAAGGGCCACTACAAGACGGAGTGTCCAAACCTGAAGGAGACCAAAAAGACAAGAAGAAAGAAAGCACTCCAAGCAACCTGGGACGAATCTTCCTCAGAAGAAGAAGAAGAAGCACCCCAGTTAAACCTACTAGCCCTGACCACCTCAGAAGAAGTCGGGACCGAGTCAGAATCTGAACAAGACGACGGCAGACTAACCTTTTCAGAAGACAGCGAAATCAAGGTAAGTGGTTTCAATAGAAGTCAATTAAACGAACTTATTTCTTATCTTTCTCGAGATTTGGCGAAAGCCAAACTCCGAGTCGAGTCCCTCCGACAGGAAGTAAAACTCCTGAAAGAGGGAGCTGACTCTAAATCCTTAACCGAGAAAGTTCAAGAAGGAACTCCTACTCAAGTTGAAAAACTTGAGAAAGAGAACTCCTCCCTGAAAAATCAGGTTAAGGATCTTAGAGCTGCCTTAGAACGATTCACTTCTGGTTCCAAGGGTCTTGACATGATTCTTGGAAAACAGAAGTCCGTTCTAAATCGATCCGGACTTGGCTATAGAACCAAATCCCGACAAAGATCTTACTTTGCTGTACTGAATCAATCCAGAGGTAAAATTCAGGCATGAGTACCTAAACTGTACCTGAACAAACCAACTGGATCAAATCAGTATTGGATCCTCAAGGACAAGATTCACATCTTGCCTAATCATTACCGTGGCTTTAGTCCAGGGGGAGCCAAATTAAAAACTATTTTTATTGTTAAATAGAATTTAATTCTTGCAATTTGCCTGATTGATTGTTTATTTAATTTCTGCAATTTACCATGCTTAGACTTAGGTTAGTGTAAGGACTGAACAAACTTAACTGAAACTTGACAACATAGTATTGGGTGGAGGTGAGATGATAGTACGTTAGGGAAACCAATTCTAATAAGATCAAGTTTACTTGGTCTCTTTAGACTGGTGAAACTAGCCGAAGCTACCGATCCAAAATCCAAACTAGTTAGACCAGAACTTTTCAAAGATTAATTTTGAAAATGAAATTTCATTAAACGGCTTTGTCAAGGAAAGGGTTGATGATCCAATAAGGCTACGGCCAAAGAAGGCCTAGTGCCTCACCAAGACCTTGAAGCCAATTTTTAAATTTCAAATTCAAATTACTTTTTGTTAAATTCAAATCTAACACAATTTTCAGTTAAGTATAGATTCAAACATCTTCTTTCAAAATAAACTTAACTGTTTTCAAAATTAATTTAAGGTTTTCAAAATAAACTAACTTTTTCAAAATAATTTTACTTATCAAAACCTGTCTCACAAAACCTATAAGGATAACGTGATTAAAAATCGTAGATTCGGTGAGACAGCAAATTTAATAACTACACTTTTGTTTTCATTCAGTTTAGATTGGCACTAACTTAAATCTGTTCAAACCATGGTTAAAAACAGTCAAATCTGGTCAAACCTTGTCAAACAAGTCAAATCTGGTCAAATGCAATCTTTTATGGTCAAAAAGTAGTCCTTAGGGCGCCCAAACCCTTGCGGGCACCCCGAGGCTGGTCAAAAGCTGCCTCTGCCACTGCATACTGGCCGGGGCGCCCTCAGCAGCCAGGGCGCCCCCGTATTCCTTCAACGCCAGAAAGTTGCCAAAAGGCAGCTGCAGCCCTGGCCGGGGCGCCCTCGCCAGGCGGGGCGCCCTCCAATGCCCTATAAAAAGGGCTCCATACCCCTTTCTTCTCCTCACACTCAAACCACTCCTTCTCTTCAAGAGACCTTGTAAGCTCTCATCCTCAACCATGCCTCCCCGAGCTGCCCGGTACAATTTTTTTATTTTTTTTTGCAATTAAGTTTTTTTTATTCTTTTCATACTCTCTTTAAATGCATATTTCTTCTCTTAGAAGACGCCGACCAAACCAGGCAGAACCCGGTACCCAACCTAGTCCTGATCCTAGGTTTCCAAATTTAGAACTATTTAATAAATTCGCTCGTACGACCTATAAACCTATCAAGACGAGCTACTTGAATAGACAATTTTTCACCCAATCATGCCTCTTAGCAATGAACGTTATAAACTTCTACCAACTTGACAATCTCGTATTCTGCACCCATTCAATCAACACGTCCTTATGTGCAGAATTTTACAACAACATAATTAGACAGGATGGTCTCATGTTCGTCACCACTGTCCAAGGAATTCCCTTAACTATCACACTTACACTACTCAACCGATTTCTGGGACTACGATTATCGCAATCCACCTTCTGTTGTTACCCTCCTAGGGAGCCTCCTTTTGATGCTCCCTATTCTCACATTACCTTAGAAATGTTACACTCTTACTTCTTTAGGCAACCCCTGGCCAGACGATTTCAGTCTGTCGAACTACAGGTCCAGGACTATGCTCTATATAGAGTCATAGTCCGATGTATTCTACCATTATCTACTAGAGACGTCACTACTATGAGAACATTCCACACCTTTCTCCTATATGCTTTGATTCATCAGCTAGACATCGACATAGGACTTCACATATTTCATGCTATCCTACATGCATCCAGTGTTACCACGCAAGGGCGGGTACGCACACCCTACTGCCACATCATCACGTCCATATTACATCACCACGGTCGGGACATCACAGAGGGAGAGATGGCTGAGTTGACTGATTACGACAGATAGGATATAGAAACTTCTCCCTAGCTGGTATAGAGGTTTCCGGTACCAGGGTCTTGTCTTGGAGACGTCAGAGAGCAGCTCCTCAGATCGACTCAGACGAGGAGGTTGAGGTCGACGTTGGAGACATAGCAGCAGCCGCCCGAGCCCACATAGACGAGCCTCCACCACCGACCCTCGATCAGCGTCTCACACAGATACAGACGGAGATCCACAGTCTCCGAGAGGAGGTCGAGGCCTATCACAGCGAGCAGATGGACGCTCGTAGAGCCGATCGAGAAGTGGCTGATGCACGATATATTGAGATGATGGCACGATTCGATTCATGGCAGCCCGGCCCATCTGAGCACCCTAGGCCTTCTTCATAGCTAGTCTATTTTTGCATTGTACTAAGTAACCAAAACATGACTTATGTTTGACGCTACTGTACCTCTGTTTGACTAGGTAACCTATTCTGTTTGACTACTTGAGTATCTGAGTTAGGATTGTGCTCTATAGAATAGAGTAACTCTACTTTTGAATTTGTTTGCTTTATTTAAATTTAAAAATCAGTTCTAAAAGAATTTTGAAAAACTGTTGTTTTTAAAATCAGTTTTAAAAATCTTTTCGGACTTAGTTTTTTTTTCAAAACTACCCCCTTTCAAAACTAGGGCTTTTTCGCAAATGGACTTAGCCTAGGCCCTAACCCTAGAACTGCATGCACCTATAGATTTAGAAGCCAGCATCTCACAAGCACTTTAGGGTACTTTTGATTGATAACCTAGAAAGGGTTGAGATACTTAGGTCTTTGCCTTAATTCAAGATGCTTTAAGTCAGTGCATCTGCAGTAATTGGGGCACTAAATACAACTTACACAGCAATCAAGTTAAGTGTCAAGTTTAGAAAATCTAACTTGAACAGAAACACTTAACTTGACTAACCCTAGCGAAAACTACTGCTTATAACAGTTAGTAAGTAGCTAAATGGGTTAGACAGGTCCCTACAAGAGAAAATCAACTGATTTGGTCTAAGTCTTGGTTCAGTACAGCAAAATCAGGGAAATATTTTCCTTTATGAAAGTCATTTCCTTTGTACAATTTAATTTCTGCTATATTTATCTGTTTTTGATATATGGAAATGGGGAGAGATAAAGAAAGGAGAGAATTTAAAATTTTTTTTAACTCTTTTATTTTTTTCTCTCAAAATTTCAAAATCTATCCTTTATTCAAAAAGTACTTAACCCAACCTTTGAAAGTTTTTTCAAAAGTACTTAAGCTTTTATAACCACTAAAGTTTTTCAAAATCTTCTAAGTACTTCAAAATTTTCTAAGTATTTAAGCTTTTATAACCACTAAAGCTTTTCAAAATCTTCTAAGTACTTAAGCTTTTATAACTACTAAAGCTTTTCAAAATCTTCTAAGTACTTCAAAATATTCTAAGTACTTAAGCTCTTCAAAAATTCTATAAAGTACTTAAGCATTTCAAAATCTTCTACGTACTTCAAAATTTACTAAGTACTTAAGTTTTTTTAAGTACTTAAGTTAAAGCTTTGAAAGACGTTTGAGTACTTTAAACTTAAAGACTTCAAAATTTTTTCAAAGTACTCTAACTCATGCTTTCAAAAACTTTTCTATGTACTTTTAAACCTTAAGTTGTCAAAAGATTTCCAAGTACCTACACTTAAGTTTTTAAAAGTGCAAAAATCATCTTTGAAAATACAAAAGCTTTCTGTGAAAACTTCTAAGTAAAATTTTTTTAAAACCCCACGAGTTTTTGAAAAATCTAGGGGGAGATTCCTTCCAGGGGGAGGGAACAAAATCTAATGTTTTTACATGCTTTGATTAAACTTAACTTTTTGAATTAGGGTTGCCATAAATCAAAAAGGGGGAGATTGTTGGTGCAAAAAGCACCAAAGTCAAACCTGTATTTTGATAATGGCAACAGGGTTCAAAAGTTAAGTCTTATTTGTTATCTAACATGTCACTCTAGTGTGCAGAGTAAAAAGCCCTAGCGAAGGACTGCTAGGCACTGGCGAAGGAATGCCAGGGTGAAAAGCCCTAGCGAAGGACTGCTAGGCACCGGGTGAAGGACAGCTTGGGACTGAAGCCCTAGCGAAGGAATGCTAGGCACCGGGCGAAGGATAGCTCGGTATCCAAGACCAGGCAAAGGACCGCCGGGCAAAAGTCCAATCAAAGGAGCGGTTGGCATCAGGTACATTCTCTCGAGAGGAGTAGGTGAGGACGCGTTCCCCGCGAGGGAACAGGAGGCGTCGGTTCGACCTAGGGCTCCATTTTGGAGGCCCAAAGTCAGAACCAAGACAGCTAAGGCTGTATAAACATAATACTCAAATGCTTTATATTGTTTTGGACTAACCCTGGATGTAGGACCGAAGGAACGCGTGTCTGCAGCTCAGAATGCCCAAAGGAGAGAGGCAAGTAGCTGAGCAGGGCGCCCTCAGTGTCCCGGGCGCCCCCAGGGGCAACATAAAACAAGCGAAGCAACAAAGGCTTCAGCTAACCACTGGCCGGGGCGCCCCCAGCAGCCAGGGCGCCCCGAACACCCAGGGCGCCCTCAGTGCCCAGGGCGCCCCGCGCCTACACCAGCGAAGCTGATTACCCTTATCCAGCCGACAAGCCCGCGCTGAAGGAGTCAAGCAGGGCGCCCCCAGTGTCAAACCTCATCCCTATTCGAGTGGGATAGAGGTTGACCGAGTGAAGCTCAGATCGCGTGACACGTGGGGGGGGAGGGCGCCCCCGACGTCCAGGGCGCCCCGAGGTGCTATAAATAGCACCCAACGCCCAGGCTTTCGACAACAACTTCGATTCAACGCTTCCACGCTCTTCTGCTCTCGCGCCTCGCTCCGGAAACCTCCCAACTCGAGCCGACGACGTCCCGCTGCTCCGAAAAAGACAACCTACATCGGACGTCGGTAAAAGAAGAGTTTTTCTTTTTATTTGTTAAGTTTACTGTGCTATATTTGTAACTCAAAACTGTAAACTGTTTTTGCGCCTCATATAGAATTGCCCAAAGTAAACGATCAACGATCGTGGGCCTTGGAGTAGGAGTCGACCTAGGCTTCGAACCAAGTAAAAAATTACCGTGTTTGCGTTGTGTGTCTTAATTTCCGCTGCATAATTTCTCTATTTGTTAAATCCGAACAATTTCCGATATTCACCCCCCTCTATCGGTTCTCTCGATCCAACATTATACTCGGGAAATCCTAGTGTTTGAGTGCGGAGTGGAATGTACTCAGGAAGGATAACCTTAGGTGGGTGAGTAGACCAGTCGATTGGCCTGGGGGCAGTCGACTGATGAAACTCACAGAAGGGTTTCAGCCTGGGACCAGTCGACTGCTCTGAGAGCAGCCGACTGGTAGGTGGCTGAAAATTCGAACGTTGGGGTTGAAACGGTCGAATTTCAGTGGCACCAGTCGACTGCCTTGGGAGCAGTCGACTGGTGGCGAGGGTTTCAGCCCGAGTCCTATTTAAAGAGGACTTCATGGTGGTTGAGATCCTTGACGAAACAAGCTTGGTTAAGGCTTGTTAGTAGTCTCTTGAGTCCAGATCGTGTCAAGGTGCTGTGGCGAGGTTTCTTCACCTACAAGGAGCGACAAGGACTAGCCGGAGGTTATCCGGTTATTGATCCACCGATGGATTCTTGGATTAGTCACCCGTCCAGGGTGGATACCAAGTAAATCTTCCGTGTTAACATTGGTTAGTATTGTTTTATTATTTTTATTGTATATTCCGCTTGCGCAACTAACCGTGTAGGAAGAACGAATTCGAAGAAACGCTATTCACCCCCCCTCTAGTGTACAGAATCGATCCAACAATTGGTATCAGAGCGAAGGACCGCTCGTGATTGGAATAACCGCCAAGAGGAGCAAGAAAGCTAGAGGGAATAATAGAGGATAAGCTAGGGGACGATATCAACTCACCACCACCATACGAGCATGAGGATTTTGCATATTGGAGAGCTAGAATAAAGATGTGGCTCGGCATGGATTGGGAGTGCATAATGGTGCTAGAGGAACCATTTGAGACCCCTAAGGACAAGCATGGAAAGAAGCTCCGACCTAGGTATTGGACCAAGGAGCAACAAGAACAAGCAAGGGCCAATGAGAAGGTAATCAATATTTTGGTTAATATTTTGCCTACTAATATTTTAAGTGATGTAGGGAATTATAAAAATGCATATGAGTTGTGAAACAAATTGGAAAAGTGTCATGAGAATCCTACACAAACTCAAGAAGTTGAGGAGTCCGAAGAACTAAGCTCGAGTGTCCAAGAAGATCTAAAGGAAGAAGTATCAACATCAAAAGTTGAGGGAGAGGAGAGACCCACCTCCACATAAGAGCAAGAGAAAGCTCCAACCTCCGCCAAAGCAAAGACAAAAGAGCATATCATATGCTTTGGTTGCAACAAAAGGGGGCATTACAAGGATAAGTGCCCACTAGGTAAAAAGGGGGTAATTCCTAAACCTGGATCCATTCAATTTAAATCTAATATGGGTTGTAGGAATGAGGAAGATCAAAACAAAAGAAGGAGAATTCGATGCTTCACATGCGGGGAGCTAGGGCATTACCATACAAAATGTCCAAAGAAAGGAGAACTTAAAAAGATGGAGCACCTTAGGAGATGGGAGAAAGAAGAGAAGAAAAGGAGCTCGCATCAAGGGGGAGCCCCAAGGGTAAGGGAGGTAATCCTTAACTCTACTTATGCTAAAATATTTCCATGAATGCTCAAAATGCTTGTATAAATGATAGAATTAATAACAATTGCTTGCCAATGCGTATTTTTGGTTTTAAATATCATGATAGGAATAGAAACTTTTGCGTGCCAAAACACCAAAAATTCTATGTTTCATGACAAATCTAGGAATTCTAGGACTAAGGACCAAGGTATAAACCCTAAGAAAGGAAGACATATGCTTAGAAAAATGGGTAGATCTAGAATGATCAAATTAGGTTTAATGATCCTAAGGTTAGAAGTTTGGAAAAGGAAAATCAAGTTTTGAAAGCAAAACTGGATAAATTGGAGGAAACCCTAGATAGACTCATTAGGGGGTCCGAAGGGTCAAGCATGATGCAAAAGGATCAACCTCTTAGGAATGGTAGGCCGGGTTTAGGATACCACCCTAGGAAGGCAAATGCTAGTAAAATGGTATATTCAAGGGTGCCCTATAACTATGGTAGAGAAAAGATCAAAAATGGTAAAGAAAAGACATTTAAAGGAAAGGAAAAGGAATTAACCAAGAAAAAGGTCTATAGGGTGAAGAAAGTAGTAGTGGAAGGTCAAGAAACACCGGAAGAGCACCGGTGTGGTCTTGCATTTATAGATGAGTTACCTAGGGAGGTAACTAGTGTTGGTGCAATCTTGGTTAGGTCAGGGTTGACCTAGGTTGACTAGGCTCGGGTGAGCCGATGTTTAATAAGCTTGGTGAGCTTATGTTTGGATGTTTGGATGTTTGATAATTATGTTTGAATGTCGGATGAAGTCAAGTGAGTCAAGGTTGACTGGAGACTTGACTGGAGAAGACCAGGTGGATCGGAGAGATTGTATGCTGGCAAAGGTGGAAGTCCTAGTTGGGAACTAGGCAAGGGAAAAGTCCAGGCGGATCGGGGAGATCGCGCGCTGGCATGAGAAAAGACCTAGTGGGACTAGGCACACCCAGTGGGACTAGGTGAAGTCTAGGTGGATCAGGGAGATTGCACGTTGGCGTGGGAAAAGACCTAGTGGGACTAGGCACACCTAGTGGGACTAGGTGAAGTCCAGATGGATCGGGGAGATCGCATGCTGGCAAGGTGGAAGTCTACCGAGAGACTAGACCTAACTTAAGGGTTAGGCGAATCTGGTTGGGAACCAGGTTAAGTTCGAGCTGGGAGCTAGGCAGTAGAAATCCAGGTTAGTCAAAGGGGTTGACAGGACACTTGGTAGGGAATCCTAGGCTTGTGAAAACAAGTTAGGATGGACTCAATCGATTGGGTAATCGATCAGTTGATCGATTAGGGCAGTTTGCACGAGAGGACAGAAGGGTCCTGAATCGATTGGGTAATCGATTCAGAGTATCGGTAATCGATTGGCTAATCGATTAGGGTAGTTTGTGCGAGAGAACAGAAGGGTTCTGAATCGATTGGGTAATCGATTCAGGACACTTGTAATCGATTGGGTAATCGATTACGGTTCGAAAACTAGCCGTTGAACGGCTAAATCTGACGTGGTAATCGATTGGGTAATCGATTCAGAAACCCTAGGCGTCGGGTATAAAGGTTTTCACGCAGGTTTGAAGCGCAACTCTTCTTCCTTCTTCCACGCCATCTCAAGAGAAGCTTTGGGGCTTAGTGTTGCTGCACTTCCAAAGTTCTAGAGGCGTTCACAAGCTTGAAGATAGCAAGGAAAGCAAAGCTTGAGTGTATCATTGTAAATCTTGTAAGATTTCATTTTGTATTTGCTTGATTCTTGTTGTATCTTTGTGAAAGCTTGTAAGAGGTTTCTCCACCTCAAGAAGGAGATCTTTCATAGTGTATGAGAGAGTGAGGAGAGTGGATCCTTGGATTAGTCACCCGGCCGAGGTGGATACCAAGTAAAATCCAATGTGTTAGCGTTTGCTCGAGTCTTCCGCCGCAACAAATTATCTACAAGCAAATCGGAGCTAATCACCCCCCCTCTAGCTCGTCTACCGGTCCCAACAACTAGGGCTAGGAGCTCAAGGGAGAGCTCTAGAAGCCAAAAATGGGGTCCATGGTAAATGGATCTCAAGAGTTTCTCTCCTAGGAAATTAGGTAAAATGTGCCAAAAAGGATTGGAAGACTTGGGTAAGTCTTAATCCTAGGTTTTGGCACATTAAAAGGGAAATTTAGGGAGAGAAATGTGAAAATAGATTATATTTGATAAAATTAGGATTTAATGGGTAAACACTATATAATTCAGTGCTAGAAATGAATTGTGATCAAGGATGAGAAGATACATTGAAGAGAAGTCACAATTAGAACTTTGGGAGAGGTCTAAATGATACAATTTAGAGAAGTTGAGTTTCGCGCCAATCTTGGGATTTGGAGTACATTTATTTGGAAACATATTTTTTCCAAGTAGATATAGGATCCACAAATCTCCCCACGAAATTTCAGATTTTTTGGAGATTTATGGAATTAACTAGGCATTACTGAAATTGGGCTGAAAAACCTGAAATTCATGTATCAGTCAACTGCCCTGGGGGCAGTCGACTGATCCGAAGTGAATTCAGCCCTGGAACCATTCTGTAAGGTTTGCCAGTCGACTGCCCCAGGGGCACTCGACTGGGCAGTAGGGTTAAGGCCAAAAGGCAATTGGCTAATCAGAAATTGCAAATTTGGATTATAGGATATGGTTTTGGATTAGAACTCTTGATTATGACTTCATATTCCTTGAATGAAGTGTTATCCCAGGATTTAATAAGGCTTTATTGATATCTTGAAATTCATGGAAGTTTGATAAGTTTCCCATATGAATCTAGGATTAAGAGACAAAAAGGGGAGACCTTCATCATATTGAGGATATTGAAAAGAAAGAATTGAGGACAATTCCTTGTGTAGATTATAATGATTAGAATTGGCAAACACAAGGAATCATAAATAAAGATCAAAATTGATACAAAGTGCAAAATTTTGAGAAATTGTAGGTTTGTACCAAAAGTCAAGCACATTTGTGGTTTTCATGAAATCATATTTTTCTAGGATAGGGTATATCCTAGCAAATGTGCTTGCAACCTTTTTAGACATTTCCAAGGTTTTGTTGAGTTCTTTTTGGCACTAGGGATAAGGTTGCTTGGGGCAATCCTTTAATGGTGTCCAAGGGACAAAAGAACTTGGTGTTATGAAGTTAAGTTGGGGGAGAACTTGACTTGGTGTTAGGGTGTTAAGTTGGGTAGAACTTCACCTAGGTAAAGTGAAAATTGGGAGAAGACATAGGTTAAGGGGGAGGTTGCCTCCTTGGTTGCCTTGATTTTCATAGAAAATTTTTGGGGTTTGTGTCAAACTTGGGAATGGTGATAGATACATGGTTGATTGTATTTTTTTCCAAGTAGGTATAGGTACCACAAAGTTCTCCACAAAATTTGAAAATTTTTGGAGATTTGTAGAATTTCTGGCGCATTTCTGAAAATGGTCAGAAAAATTGATATTCATAGTATCAGTCGACTGCCCTGGGGGGCAGTCGACTGCCCAGGGCTAATTTGTGTATCAGCAGCTGGTTTTGGGTCCAAATGATAAGAAACAAGTGTATGGAGGGTTAGTACACTGTGTTTAGGATCATTGGGGATTAAAAGAACCAATAATTGGGATATTATTGGGGTCTTTTTGATGTATGGCAAAGGCGGAGAAGTGTTGGGTTTAAGTTGGGAAACCAAACACTCCTTTGCTAGAAACCCTAGGTTTAGGGGGAGCTGAGATTGAGGGGGAGCATGGTTGCTCCATTCTTGGCGTAAGGGGAACCTTGGAGAGGTTCTTAAAAAGCCTTTGTAAGTCCAGTGTAGGGGGAGCTTGGGAGAAGCTTTAAAAAGCCCATGAAAAGTCCTAACTTGGAGGGTTTGGTGTGGGGAGCCTTGGGATAAGGTTTTAAAAAGCCCGTTTCGGAAAAATCGTAACTTGAAGGGTTAGGTGTAGGATGCCTTGGGATAGGATCCATGTATGCATTGCATATGCATTTGTTTAGCATTGTTACTGCTGTTGACTACTATCTTGTTTCCCTAACTTAAACGTATTGCCAAACATCAAAAAGGGGGAGATTGTTGAGGCAATCTGTGGTCCGGAGTGACCAAGTGTTTTGATGTTTGGGCAAAGGGTTTAAGTTAGGTTTACCCTTGTGTTCTTATATGTGTATGTTGAGTGTGCAGGTTGTACAGGTTACACATATGGACTTGGCTGGATGGCTGTAACGACCCGCCTTCTGGTACTATGGCTTTAAGGCGGATCGCTACTAATAACTGGCTGACTAACTGATTTATGATCCTTGTTTTCATCTAAGCTAAACCAACTGAGAGAATTTTTAAAAAGTTATTTCGCTATTTACTGAACTAACAATTCATAATCATGTTGAAAGTACTAACCAGCCAGAATAAAACAAAACTTTAATTTTATTAGCTTGGCCAGGATTCGATCCCCCAACCTCTACGTTGCATGGCTAAAGCACTAACCAGAGGCTGTACACTCCTTTTTGTTTTACACAGCACCAGTCGACTGCTATATGCCAGTCGACTGGTCGGGCCACAGAATGTTTCTGTGCCCGACACCAGTCGACTGGTGTTTTTCCAGTCGACTGGTAGTTCTGAGAACCCAGATTTCAGAGTTTCAGAATGTGCCAAAAGTCGACCTACTCCGTACCAAATGCTCCATAAATTCATATTTAAGCTTCCTGATAGGTCTACAATGATTCTAGGGCATTTGATACATGTTTTGGAGGGTTTCTAGCAGGAATAGCAACTTAGAAACCATAAAAGCGACATGCAGAAGCATAAACATAAATGTGCCAAGTTTGTATCAACTTCTTATTGGAACTATTCATTTTCCATATCTAAAGGCATCCTTAGCTACTACATGTCATTCTATATGGTGCATTAATCTTAGAACAAGCATATCCTAAGAATTTAGCATGTAGATCAGAAGTATCAAGTTCCTACTCCTAAAGCTTAAGCATGGATCTAAATTACCATATCACAAGTATTAACCCATGACCTTCAACATTCACCAAACAATTATTAGAACATGTAAATAAACTACCTTAAGTATGCTAGGCACCACAAATAACTAGTCCAATCAAGTTCATACATGGTTCACGTAACCTATTGCAGAACAACTAAAAGAAGCATAATAAAGATTATTTCTATGCTTTGCAAGTTCCGAAGACTTTTATTCCAACTCCACCGCCACACACACTTTGCATCAAGTCCGCCGCCTCCGCTACTAGTGCTTTCCTTTACCTGTATCTACCGTATAAAGAAATGCAAACTAATAAGCATAAAACTTAGTAAGTACCATCTAGCCTCACAAAACTATAAAATCTCAGGTTATGCTTTTCAAAACATGTCATACAAATATATGCTCGTGTTCATAAATAATCATGTTATGCTCATGCTAAAATACATGTCATAAAATGTCATGGCATATAACTGACACATGACCTATGCTGAACTGAAGCTGAAAACTAAGCTATAGCATGACATACATATCTGAACCGGAACTGAAACTAACTAACATAAAACTAATTATTAAATTCACCACATGCTAAAAATGGATTTCTGAAAACTATATACATATGGTAGGTGAAAATAATAATCAACTGCTGTGGGCCTGGTAGGTGAAAATAATAATCAACTGCTGTGGGCCCGACAATGTACCATCTGTGCGCGCATCCCTAATAAATCCGAGGTAGCAAATCCCGAATCCATTAGAGTTCTACTAGGTTATCTGAACCTTGGGGCAACTAAGGATCTCATCCCATACTAGGTTATCTGAACCTAGGGGCAACTTGGAGCTCATCCCTGGACCGAAGTCCAGTACAATGCCAACTGAAAATAAAATAGTTCTTTTATACTTTTCTCCTTTTTTCTGATTCTTGCTTTTACTAGGTTATCTAAACTTATGGGCAACTAGGAGCCCATCCCGTTGGACCTTGGTCCCATTCATAAACTGAAGCAAAAATTTCTATTCTTTAATGTTTCTATAGCATTAACTGAACTGAACAATTAAACAAACACCTAACGTGCTCCTTGACCCAAAACTGAAGGGTAATACAACGCGCTTGTTCATAATTTACGATTTCTAATCGTAAAACATACATACAAGGAAATAAAGCATACGAAAAATCAATCGAAACTACTTATACTGCAGGTGAGGGATACTTACATCCTGCGCTAGGTTTCCTTACGAATATAATATGAAATCTCCGAGGGAACGTCGAACTTCGACGTTCTTCTTGCTCCTTGGCGTTCTCCTCGCGTCTACGAGAATTCTCGTAGAGAATAGGGCATCTTGGGACCTTCCCTTCGCTTTCCCCTTGTCTTGGGCGGCAAGAGAAGAGGAGGAGAGGAAGAGGCGCAAGAGAGGAAGAAAGAAGAGGATCTCGGGAGAGGGAGAGGAAGAAAATCACCGAGAGAGAGGGAGGTGTCGGCGATGAGGGAAGGTGAGGAAAAGAATAAATATAAAAACCCTAAGTTTCCCTTTTATACTTATGGAAAAATTTAACTAGCTTTACCTTATTTATCCTTCCCTCTATTTTATTTCAATGAAAACAAGTTAGCCCTCTTGGTAAGTCTATTCTCTTCTCATGGTACAAGTCTAGGGTTCAAACTCCACTTAAACCTTTTTGCTGCGCATTCTATTTTTATTCATTTTTGCTTTATTTGTCCATGGAAAAATTCTATAAAAATATCCGTAAATTCAGAATTAATTCTAGGATATTTCTAAAATTAGGTTTGAGAATTTTCGGGCGTTACAATGGCCTTGGTATGGTGAAGGGTGGCATGGAGATAAGTTGGAGGCTTGTGTGCACCCGAGGGACCTTGGAGAGCAGGGGCGATGAGCTGAGGGGCGCGGACTTCGAGGCATGCGTGAAGGATGGCATGAAGGCAAGATGGAGGCTTGCGTGCATCCGAGCGACGGGAGCCGAAGATGAAGAGGGCGCGAAGGCAATAGTCGAGGCTGCTGAGTAAGGAGTCAGTCGAGTCGTGAGGGTACGAGTGCTGTGTGAATTGTACTCGGGAAATCCTAAGGTTTGAGTGCGGAGTGGAATGTACTCAGGAAGGGTAACCTTAGGTGGGTGAGTAGACCAGTCGACTGGCCTGGGGGCAGTCGACTGATGAAACTCACAGAAGGGTTTCAGCCTGGGACTAGTCGGCTGCTCTGGGAGCAGTCGACTGTTAGGTGGTTGGTGAGTTGGCTGAAAATTCGAACGTTGGGGTTGCAACGGTAGAATTTCAGTGGCACCAGTCGATTGCCCTGGGAGCAGTCGACTGGTGGCGAGGGTTTCAGCACGAGTCATATTTAAAGAGGACTTCGTGGTGGCTGAGATCCTTGACGAAACAAGCTTGGTTAAGGCTTGTTAGTAGTCTCTTGAGTCCAGATCGTGTCAAGGTGCTGTGGCGAGGTTTCTCTACTCACAAGGAGCGACAAGACTAGCCGAAGGTTATCCAGGGATTGATCCACCGACGGATTCTTGGATTAGTCACCCGTCCGGGGTGGATACCAAGTAAATCTTCCATGTTAGCATTGGTTAGTATTGTTTTATTATTTTTATTGTATATTCCGCTTGCGCAACTAACCGTGTAGGAAGAACGAATTCAAAGAAACGCTATTCACCCCCCCCTCTAGCGTACGGAATCGATCTAACAGGCAGCACTATAACAAGGAGGGCAATGATCATGAGCGGCTGATTGACTAAGATCTCGCGTTAGAGGTCCGGGATAAAGTAGCAGCCCGGCTGGAAGCGTACCGACAATGTATGCAACAAGCTTACAATCATCGGGTAATCGCCCGCAGCTTTGAAGTTGGAGACAAGGTTTGGAAGAGGATCAAACCAGTCGGTGACCCGGGGAAGCTGGAGCCTCGGTGGGACGAACCCTACATCATCACCAGATAGCTCACAGGAGGCAGCTACTATCTGGAGGATGACAAAGGCAAGGAGCTGGAGAGGCCATGGCATGCCAATCATCTCCGCCCTTATTATACTTGGTGAGATGTTGTGTTGTTTGCATAAAACTTGTATTTCTGTTGGCACTTCCTTGCAGTTCAATAAATAAAGGAGCAAATGAAATATTACTAGAAGAATACCTAATACTTGCCTGTCAAAACCCTACTACCTCACGGTGCTGCGGAAGCCTGAGGTGAGTAGGCTTGGTCTAGGTGCTGCAGATGCCCGACCAAGAGCTGTTAAAACCCTATTACCTCGTGGTGCTGCGGATACCCGAGGTGAGTAAGCTTGGTCTGGGTGTTGCGGATGCCTGACCAAGAGCTGCAAAATCCTACTACCTCGCGGTGCTGCGATGCCCGAGGTGAGTAGGCTTGGTCTGGGTGCTGCGGGCACCCAACCAAGAGCTGTAAAACCCTACTACCTCGCGGTGCTGCGGATACCCGAGGTGAGTAGGCTTGGTCTGGGTGCTGCGGATGCCCGACCAAGAGTTGCTAAAACCCTACTACCTCGCGGTGATGCGAATGCCCAAAGTGAGTAGGCTTGGTCTGGGTGCTGTGGATGTTCGACCAAGAGTTGCTAAAACCCTACTACCTCGCGGTGCTGCGGATGCCCGAGGTGAGTAGGCTTGGTCTGGGTGCTGCAGATGCTTGACCAAGAGCTGCAAAACCCTACTTCCTCGTGGTGATGTGGATGCCCGAGGTGAGTAGGCTTGGTCTGGGTGCTGCGGATGCCCGACCAAGAGCTGCAAAACCCTACTACCTCACGGTGCTGTGGATGCAGAGGTGAGTAGGCTTGATCTGGTGCTGCGGATGCCCGACCAAGAGCTGTTAAAATCCTACTACCTCACGGTGTTGCGGATGCCGAGGTGAGTAGGCTTGGTCTGGGTGCTGCGGATGCCCGACCGAGAGCTGTTAAAATCCTACTACCTCGCGGTGCTGCTGATGCCCAACCAAAAGCTGTTAAAACCCTACTACCTCACGGTGCTGCGGACACCCGAGGTGAGTAGGCTTGGTCTGGGTGCTGCAGGTGCCCGACCAAGAGCTGTTAAAACCCTACTACCTCGCGGTGCTGCGGATGCCCGAGGTGAGTAGGCTTGGTCTGGGTGTTACGGATGCCCGACCAAGAGATGTAAAACCCTACTACCTCGCGGTGTTGTGGATGCCCGAGGTGAGAAGACTTGGTCTGGGTGCTGCGGATGCCCGACCAAGAGTTGTAAAACCCTACTACCTCATGGTGCTGCGAATGCCCGAGGGGAGTAGGCTTGGTCTGGTTGCTACGGATGCCCAACCAAGAGCTGGAAAACCCTACACCTCGTGGTGTTACGGATGCCCGAGGTGAGTAGGCTTGGTTTGGGTTCTACAGATGCCTGACCTAGAGCTATGGGTTAGAAGAACCTGGCAGAGATCATTTATTTGTGGCTATCCGGCGAGGACTTGCATTGAGTTGTAGCCACCTAACGACCTCCGAGCTATGGAGTTCTTGAGCTGAAGAACATACTTCCTGTGCTGGTGACTGTTAGATGTATACTAAAAGACTTATCTTTTTATATGATCATCTACATTTTGAAAGAGAATCACAACAACACAATTGCATATTTATATTAGTATATGCATAAAAGTCTGATACTTTGCGTTGTAGATAACATGGTGTGTGGTGACACACAGAAGATCATGTTATCAGTCCCTTGCATTGTATAAGTAGAGGCTCACAACCAAGATGGAGTTGGACAAACCATCGGGATGGTTGTAGTGTAATTATGTGTGGTTTGTCTTGACCATAGAATTACACTAGTGCACTTTGTGTGCATTGAGCAGGACCAAAATAGAGGTTATCCAATTTGTACTGACTTAATAATTGGGTTGAACCTCAGATCATTATGGAGTACAATCTCTAAATCCCGATATAATAACGGGCACGTATAGTTAATATTTTATTTCTTTGATTTACAAATGAGTGAGATTTATTCCGCTAAATCGATAGGCCTGGTAAGTTGGGAAATAATATTAATTATATGGTGTGTCGTTGATTATTGACGAAATCTATGTCCTGGTGAGTCGGGATGATGATGCCCCCTTGATGAGCTTATAAGGTTCATCATGTTAAACCCTGCAGGTGGATTTGATCCGACATGATGATAAGGTTGAGTGATAATCCAGATCTAAATTCATCAAATACCAATCAAGAAGATAATGAACAAACTGTTGAATCTTTAATTGAACCCCTAAATGAACTAAATATTGAACCAACTATTGAGACAATTGAACCAGCAATTGAATCAACCCAAGTAGTTGAACCAAACACTGAACTAAATCGACCGGCCGGACCTGAGGCCGAACCGAGTTCTAGAAAATCTAAGAAACCCAGACTTAGTCACCCAACTGATCAAATTGTGGGTGATCTAACCTTAGGAGTCAGAACTAGATCCTCTTATAGGAACCTTAGTCAGATTGCACTGATTTCAAAAATTGAACCTAAGACTATAGAGGAAGGCTTACCTGATCCTGATTGGATCATAGCAATGCAAGAAGAGTTAGCCCAGTTTGAGAGGAACCAAGTCTGGGAACTAGTACCTAAACCTGAGGGCAAAACCATTATTGATACTAAGTGGGTTTTTAGGAATAAGCTAAATGATCAAGGAGAAATAGTGAGAAATAAAACCCGCTTAGTAGCTAAAGGGTTCAGTCAAGTAGAAGGGTTAGATTATGACGAAACTTATGCCTCAGTCGCCAGACTTGAGTCCATTAGGATATTGTTAGCCTTTGCATCCCATAAAGGATTTAAACTCTACCAAATGGATGTAAAGTCAGCTTTTCTAAATGGATTTATAAGGAAGAAGTCTATGTAAGACAACCCCCCGGGTTCGAGGACTTAGAAAAACCTAACCATGTTTACAAACTCACTAAGGCACTATATGGACTAAAACAAGCACCTAGGGTCTGGTATGAACGCTTATCAACCTACCTAATTTCTAAAGAATTTAAACAAGGACAAATTGACTTAACCCTATTTATTAAGGCCTTAGAAAAAGATATCTTTATTGCCCAAATCTACGTCGATGACATAATCTTTGGGTCCACCAACTCAAATTTCCTAAAAGAATTTGTTAAAATAATGGAAACTGAATTTGAAATGAGCATAGTTGGCGAGCTCAACTTCTTTTTAGGCTTACAAATTAAGCAAACTAGAGATGGAAATTATGTCCATCAATCCAAATATACTAAAGAGTTAATAAAGAAATTCAAAATGGACAACTCCAAAAACATAAGTACCCCTATGGCCACAAATGTAAAAATAGATAGTGACCCTGACGGTAAACCAGTAGACCTTAAACTTTATAGAAATATGATAGGGAGCCTACTTTACCTTACATCCAGCAGACCGGATATCCTTTTTTCTGTAGGAATGTGTGCTAGATACCAAATCTGTGCTAAGGAAACGCACTTAGCAACCCTAAAAAGAATACTTAGATACATTAAGGACACCCTAAATGTAGGAATTTGGTATCATAGGACCTCAACCTTTGACCTATCAGGATACTCAGATTCTGATTATGCTGGTTGTAAACTAGATAGAAAAAGTACAAGTGGAAGCTGCCAACTCTTAGGAAATAGTCTAGTAAGTTGGTGCAGCAGAAAGCAACACTATGTAACTCTATCCACAACTGAAGCTGAGTATGTTGCTTTAAGAGAGTGTGTAGCACAACTCTTATGGATGATGCACACTCTTAAAGGACTTTCAGCTTAACTACACCCAAACCCAAGTCTACATTGATAATATAAGTTCAATTAATCTAACTAAGAATCCAATCCAACATTCAAGAACTAAACACATAGAAGTTAAACACCACTTCGTAAAAGATCACGTAGCCAGGGGTGAGATAGTCCTTAAGCATGTAGACTCAAAATCCAACTTAGCTGATATATTCACCAAACTCTTACCTGAGTCTGAGTTCAGCTCACTAAGAAGGCAGTTAGGGTTATGCTTGGTAGAATATGTTTGCTCTATTTCTGGTTGTTTTTTTAAAACTGTTTTATTATTCATCAGTTCTCACTTAATTCTGAAAAATTATTTCTTTATGCATTTTTAAATAATTTTTTTTAACTTAGTTTTTTTTTAAAAAAACAAAATAACCCCCTTCAAAATTAGGGTTTTTTCGCAAATGGACTTAGCTTAGGCCATAACCCTAGAACTGCATACACCTATAGATCGAGAAGCCAACATCTCACAAGCACCTTAGGGTACTTTTGATTGATCACCTAGAATGGGTTGAGATGCTAAGGTCTTTGCCTTAATTCAAGATGCTTTAAGTCAGTGCATCTACAGTAATTGGGGCACTAAATACCATTAAACAGCAATCAGGTTAAGTGTCAAGCTTAGAAACTCTAACTTGAACAAATCACTTAACTTGACTAACCCTAGCGAAAGCTACTGTTTGTAACAGTTAGTAAGTAGCTAATTGGGTTAGACAGGACCCTAAAAAGAAAGTTCAAATTGATTTAGCTTAGTTCAAAAGTTAGAATTGGTTCAGTACAGCATTGACCCTGACTTTCGAAAAAGTGCATGCACCTACAATTTTTCTTCAATGGAATTCCTGTTAATTTCAATGCAATTCTTTTTTATGTAATTCTTTTTTGCTATATTTTTTTTGATATATGGCAAAGGGGGAGAGATTGGAAAGGAGGGAAAATGACTCTAAAAGTTTTCTAAAATTTTTTCTCTCCAAAATCAAGTTTTTTATCTCCTGTCTTTCAAAAAGTAAAGCTCTTTATTTTTCAAAGTTCATTTTTGAAAAGTAACTTCACATGGGTTCAAAATCTTTCTAAAAGCACTTATTCTGAAAATTTTCTAAGTCATAAAATTAGAAAAATGTGGTTGAAAAATGTTTCTGAAAATTTTCTGAAATGTTTTCTAAGTCATAAATTAGAAAAATGTGTTTGAAAAATGTTTCTATGCTCTCTAAGTACTTATTACTAGCTCTTAAAATTATTCCAAATACTCATTCTAAAACTATGATTGGTCGAAAATTTTCTAAGTAAAAATTCAGATTTTCCTGAAAATTTTCCAACACAAAATATTTTTAACTTAAACGTGTCTCTTGAAAATTTTCTAAGTAGTGGAAAATTGAAAAACATATTCAAAATCTTTTTTCAAGACCCCACGAACCTTTGGAAAACCTAGGGGGAGATTTCTTCCAGGGGGAGGGAATCAAATTTAGGTATTTCACCTACTTATCTATTGATTAACTTAACTTTTTGAGCCGGGTTGCCATAAATCAAAAAGGGGGAGATTGTTGATGCAGGTAGCACCTAAGTCAAACCTGGGTTTTGATAATGGCAAAGGGTTCAAGAGTTAAGAGGTTATTGTTATCTAATGTATTCACTAAGTGTGCAGGAAAGAAGCCCTAGGCACACTAGGCAAAGAAGACCTGCTCGGAAGGTGGGCAAGAAGTCCTGGTCGAGGACTGGGCACGAAGCCCTGGCAAGGAGCTGGGCACCGAAGACCTGCTCGGAAGGTGGGCACGAAGACCTGGTCAGGTGAATCGGGCAAAAGTCCAACCGGAGGAGCCGGTTGGCGAAAGGTAAATTCTCCTGAGAGGAGTAGGTGAGGACGCGTTCCCCGTCGAGGGAACAGTAGGTGTCGGTTCAATCTAGGGTTCCATTTAGGAGACCCGAAGTCAGAACCAAAACAGCTACGGCTGTAAAATTATCTAACACTCTTACCTTGTTGTTTTGGAACTAACCCTGGATGTAGGACCGAAGGAACGAGTTCCTGCAGCTTAGAACGCCCCAAAGGAGAGGGGCAGCAGCTGGGCAGGGCACCCTGGAGGTCCTGGGCGCCCCCAAGGTCAAAACAAACAACCAAGCAAAGAGTTGCTTCGAAACTGCTCTAAGCAGGGCGCCCTGAGTCAAAGCCAAGAAACAAACCGAAGCAAAAAAGCAACCGTGAAGCCTGTTGACAAAGTCAAGCAGGGCGCCCCCGTTAGCTTCGAGCCCTATTTTGAAGGGATGAGGGCTGACCGAGTTTTCGGATAGGGGTTTGCGGATCCAGAGACACGTGGAGGGCGCCCCCAACATCCAGGACGCCCCCAGGAGTGCTATAAAAGGGGCTCGACCCCCAAGGCTTCAGAATACACTTTTCCAACGTCCCAACGCTCTTCGCTCAAGCACTCTGCTCCAGAAACTTCTGATCTCGAGGTTCTAGCGTCGACGACGACCCTCAGCACCAAAGTACAATCCACACCGGGTGTCGGTAACGAAGAGTTAATTTGTTTTCTTTCTGCACTATAACTGTAACATTTTCTGTAAACATTTGCGCACATATAGAATTGCCCGCAGTAAACGGTCAAGGACCGTGGGCCTTGGAGTAGGAGCCGACCGCGACTCCGAACCAAATAAAAACGCTTGTGTTTTTGTGTGTGTGCTTTAATTTCCGCTGCGTATTCTCTTAAAGTTTATCCGAAACGTTTTCACGATATTCACCCCCCTCTATCGTGTTTTCTCGATCCAACAGTTTTCCGGCCGGTTTGGGTATGGAAGAAGGATCTTTCTCTCCTTCTTCTTCTTCATCTTCCTCTCGAGGGTTGCTGTGTGGTCGGCGGGGCTTGGGTGGCTTTCGGCAGTCGGCGACGCAAGGGAAGAGGGAGGAGTGGCCGGTGGTGAAAACCCTAGATTAGGGTTTTGTTGGCTTGTGAAGAAGGTGATTAATTGGAGCCGTTGGTGATTCCGGTTCTCGGTAGCTCGTCGCCCACATGACGTCCGAGAGGGAAGGGATATAAGGTAGAAGACTACGAGGTAAAGGAAGGTATAAATTTCTTCCTTGCCTCCGTGTTGTTCTTATCATTTCATGTGTATGTTGATTAATTATTATGGTTTTGATTATTTGATAATCATTGTTAATAATTAATTAATTGGACCCCGATAATAAATACAAAAATCGGCGATCCACTCATCTTCTTTTCCGTGGTCAATCAGTTAGGCGAATTACAAGGCTCGATCTTTGAGATTGACCAAGTTGTAATTCAAATCGATCAATACGATGACGAGATGGTCATTTGGGAGACGGGTCTCCATTCGGATTAATTTTAATCCGTAGACATGGAGAGGTCTGTCAAGGACGACCAAGTATTCGCTTAGGAAGTCCGCTAAGCCATACCCATTAGTGACCTCTTGGTCTATGGCTAGAAACAAAATGATCTCACTTATAAAAGAAAAAGTGGGTCGCGTGAATTTACCAAGAGCTATAGATTATAAGAAGAAAGACTTTGAGCACACAAGGGAAAGGGACAACAGTTTTCCATTAAGAATCCTAATTTACTTTTAGTAGTTACACTCAAACAATAGAGCAGAACACAAAGAGATACAACTACTATAACTCCTCCCTCTCGGTCTGCCCGACTTGCCCTTCTGAATTCAGTGTTTCCTTTCAGCCGTAAGCTCTTCAGGTTGAATGCTCATTCTTTGGCTTCACTGGGGGCCTCCCTAGGGGTCATCTGCTCCTTGGATTGAATGATTGCTCTCCAGCGTCCTCGCTCCTCGAGTCAGGGAAGAACACTTGTTCTTCAGATCACACACCCCTCACGTTGAGGACAAATAATGCATAAGGAGCAGAAAAGACAAGATACTCAGATAGTAGGCCAAGCAATGTTTTCATTACAGTTAAAATGATACATTAGAAAAAAATGAAAAGTTACTAAGAACAAAAAGCAAAAAGGCAAGGCTTGGGTTGTAAAAGAGCTCTATATTATCTACAATTCCTTGTCTTCGGGTGAAAGCTCTTCCCAAACCCGGCCGACACTCATGAAGCTCAAGTCGGCGTCCGGTTACAAGAGTTTAGCCTTCCGTAATTGATCGATGGCCCCATGGAAGCCCTGCTTTAGACGCTTAATTACCTGGTCGGCCAGGATATCACCAAACTCGTCGGACTCCAGGAACCTGGCCTTGAACTCCGCCTCGGCCTCCTTTGGACGGGATGCCTCGGCAACCCTGAAATTGCGCAGTTCGGCCTAGCTCCCTCCTTGGCAATCTTTTCCTGAGCCACCTCAAAGGATATTCTTGTAGGGATCTATAGGAAAAATATTTAAAATTGCAGCGGAAATAAGATCTCTCGAGTGATCCATGCGAAAGAAAAACTCATACAAAGTGATCTACAATTCCTATCTTATAGGAATACCTTTGTCGCGTGCCCTTCGCTTATCCCGCTAGTCCTTTGGTTCGCCGGATCTCTTGCACGTTCAAGTGTCCGTGCCTCTATGCGTACCCACACGAACACGATCTACGCCTCGGAGAGGAACCACCTTAGTTGTGCTAGCAACTTGGGATGGTTCACAAAGCACAAGAACCTCCACTAGGGAGTTATGGACAAGGAGGAAGAAAGAAGAGGAAGAGAGATGCACCCTCTAGCCTTTGACAAAGGGGGTATTTATACTCATCTAATGAATACCAAGGGTCTATGTCCCTTAAGCTCCTCTCATCTTAATGCTAATAAAACCCAATGAATACCAAGCCTCTTGGTATTCCTTGAGACTTTTAATATTCTATTCATCTAATGCATAGAATGTTTCCTAGCCTTCCTCTTAAATAATATTTTATTAAACCCTTTAATGAATATTATCCATAATTAAGTGGTTGAGTCTAATCTAGATGAGTCTAACTCAAATTAGTCTCAATCCCATAATCTAATTGGATTCACTTGAGTCTAACTCAATTAATCCAATTCGAACCAAATCTTAGTCAAACCAAGATCAATTAATCTCCGAAGCATCGTGTCCTTAGTGTGTGACCCAATAGGTTCTCGTAATGTTGGCAATGTGTCTAAACCACTTTAGACACATAAGCAATGTGCGACATCTAACAATGCATCATTGCTACCCAAGTAACAAAAAAAGTCGAGATCCGACTTAACCTCCGTGACTACGATAATGTATGACCTTGTCCTTCTATCCTCGATATCTAGATTGACCAATGAGGCATAGACCATGTCATCCTCAGTCAATCTTGTGTTTCTTGATCCCCGAGTAGACTTACTCAAACAAATGAGCTCAATATCTCATATTGACTCATTTGAGCATGGTCATGCGTTTTAGTAGTCCTACTCGATCAAGGGGCTCATAGATATCACTCCCGTCATATGGAAGGGATAGATCCCATCTACATCACTCACATCCCTCCGCATAATTTATTACATACCCAGTGATCGCCTTTATAGTCCACCCTGTTACGGGTGACGTTTGACGATACCAAAGTACATAACTCCTTATGTAGGGAACCGTAGTGACTTCAGGTCTAAGGACTATTCATACTAATAGTCACATGAGAAAGTTTATAGAACTCATATGACAATCTATGAAACTTTCTCATGGCAGGTTAATTCAATACACATTCTCCAATGTATACCCATGTGTCAAATTGATATCACATATCCATGACTTGTGAGCTCAAGTCATCAGTTGACCTACATGCTAGTCTCAATGCATTAATATTGTCCTTAAATATTAATACTTGACTAGGAATGATTTAGAGTAGTGTTCTCTACATCATCTCACTATCGATTCAACCAATCGATATAATGTAGATAAGAACCTACTACCCAAGGACATTATTATACTTAGTTATTTGGCACAAATACAAAGTAAGTATAATAATCATACATGTCTTTATTAATGATAGAATATGATACAAAATGTCTCTAGTCAATCATCACATAATTGACTCTAGGGCTCCTACTAACAATCTCCCACTAGCACTAGTGTCAATCACTGTAATATCTAATACCCAGTGACCTGGTATGACCATCATGCTTCTTTTGTGCCAAAGCCTTAGTTAAAGGATCCGCGATGTTAGCATCTGTGGGTACTCTGCATATTCTCACATCTCCTCTATCGATGATCTCTCGAATGAGATGGAAGCGTCGTAGTATGTGTTTGGTCCGTTGATGTGACCGAGGTTCCTTAGCCTGTGCAATAGCCCTATTATTGTCACAATAGAGGTCTATGGGGTCTACTATGCTAGGAACCACACCAAGCTCTGTAATGAACTTTCGGATCCAAACAGCCTCTTTTGCTGCCTCAGATGCAGCAATATTGTAAAATACGGCTAATTAAAAACCCAGTAAAATAAATTTTTTAGAAAAACTTATTTGGACAACTTAGTGTGGTCGGACTAGGGTAAAGGGTTTACGGATAAACTCTTTAATTACGAGTGTTAATAATCTCACTCTAAAGCTTAAATTGAGGTGGATTAAGATAAATAAGAGGGTTCCATGGTTAAAATCCCTACCCAAAGGGGTTTAGTGTGAAATAGAAAGGAATGAAGGGCTTTTCTGCAAAAAGACCTTCCCTTTTTGGTTTTAAAGCCTTCGCCCGAAACCCCTAGCCGCAGATCCCTCCCCCTCGTGCCCTAGCCGCCGCCGAAGCTGCGTCGACCTGCTGCTTCTCCTTCCTCCCTCCGCGTGCCCTAGTCCCGGACATCACTGCCGATCGGCTCCTTCTCCCGGTCTCTGCCCGGTGCAGCCGATCCACCTGATTCCCTGCTGCCGGGGTTTAATCCCTCATCTCGCAACCACCAACCTCCCGATCGTGGTGGCGATGCGCCTCTTCGCCACACGAATCGTCGCCACCAGTTCTCTGATCGGCCATGGGTGGAGGAGCAACGCCGACGTCGGATCTTGGCAGAGCAGATGTCGCCGGCACCATTTGGGTAAGGTTGTTGCTTTGGTTAATAGGTTGTGAATGGATCTTGATTTCCTGATGTTTTTGGAGTTTGATCTTGGTTCTATTATTCGAATTCTGGATTGGAGTGTTTATCATGTATAGTTCTGTGTTGGATTAAGCTATTGGTACAGATTGAGGAGGTGGATTTGGTTTTTTCGTTGTAGTTTTGATTTACCGCGAGTTTGATTAGAATAGATGAGGTTTGCTGTAGGAATTGGCGTGATCTATAAGTGTTTCTCCTTGGTGGTCTTGAGGTATTTCCTTGTTCTACTTCCTGTCATGAATTTAATTGATAGAGGATTGGTGTGTGTTTGTTTAAGCTTGACTAGGTTTCTGGATCTGTTGGTTTCTGCCGTGGAAGATCACCTTTTGGAAAATTGTTGCAGCTGGGCTTTTGGTTGCAGTTTCAGATTTTGTTGGAGCTTGGTCGGCGCAACCACGGTAAGGTGTTTTGATTAATTTTCTATTGAGGCAATGATGTGGAAAGATCTATGTTATTGGATAGATTTTTAATTTTTTGTATGGAGCTTTAGGATAGCTCAGTTTTTGGAAGTTTGGATTAATAAGATAAAATTGTCATTTCACTGGGATCAGTAGAATTTAGGTGTTTGGATTTGTGTTTGGATCAGAAGTTGGAGTTGGTATTTTTAGGAAATTGTTTTGTTTTTCGTTTTGGAATGTCATCCTTGATAGCAGATTTGTATTAAGAACTTGGATGTTCTAAATTGGTGCTTTTGGGATGAATTGGAGAATAGGCTTAATTAATTTGGTAATTGATTAACTTAGGGTTAATGAACGAGGTGGATTTGATTTGATGAATGAGTGGTATTAATTAAGAGTTAATCATCTAATTATAGTTAATAAGATGGAACGATGATAATTAGAACGATCCTAATTACTGGAGACAGTTCGTATAGCTATAAGTTACATATTGTTGTAGCTAAACATTATGCCTTTGATACAGGGCATTGATTGGATTTACCATTGTTGATTATCGGACGGGAGGTTCTTTCTGATACGAGCATCTTACGATTGAGGCGGGTACCCTTTGACTTATCTTTTAGATATTGTCATATTGCTATGCATTGTCTGTTATAGATAGCAGTAAGTTTATACGCTATCCTGGTTTATTATGCCTGTTCTGGATAATTGTAAGTTATCCCTGAGTTATTATGTCTGTCCTGGATACTTATTAGTTATCCCTGAGTTATTATGCCTGTTCTGGATACTTGTTAGTTATCTCTGCGTTATTTCTGCCTGTTCTGGATACTTGTTGGTTATCCCTGAGTTATTATGCGGTTAGTTCTATACAGTCTCAAGTATTGTCATATCTATATGTATGCTTAGATATCGTGAGGTATCTCTTGTGTTTGACATTGAGAGATCTGTAGATTTCGGCCAGTATACCTTGTATGTTACCTGTATTTCCTGTTATAGGATTTCAGTCTGAGACTTAGTATACTGAGGACTTGGGGAGGGAGGTATGGGTATCTATCATACACCATCCTTGCATTGTTGCATGCCGGCAATCAGCGACTCCCTTGTGGTTGAGCCTATCGTCTTCCGGTACATGATATGCGCACACGGTCACTCATGGGTTAGTGGATACCGTAGGATGTGTGCATTTGCTCTGTACTGCTCCGCTCGACCGCTCAGGGGTAGTGGCTTCGGAGCGTGGTAGCAGACGGAGATCCCTTCTCTTCCCATAGACCAGAGGAGATGAGAGCGACGCTCCCTCATATATACATGGGATAGGGGGGCGGTCCCCCGACAGCATCCTGTCCACTCGGTCACTCAGGAGCAGTGATATCAGGGTGCGTACAGTGTCACAGCTCTACCCACTCGGCCGACACAGTATTGCCTGTCTCGGTGGCTTGATTGGCGTCAGGGGTGACCATGACATTGCACCATATGCATAATTTGCATCGTGCATTGATTGCTGCATTTATTTGCTGCACTTGTTTGACATGCATATACTGGATACCTGTATACCTTGGAGTATATGTTATACTTGATCCCTAGGGACTTATTTCACCCTTTGCAGGATAGATGGATTCTGGTATGTATTTTTATTCAGTATCTTTAGTATACCCTTTCCTATTGTTCATATGAGACTGTATCAGCGTAGACTCCTATTGTTATTATAACGTACTATGCATATCTGCTGGGTATTCGCTGAGTTTATGGACTCACACCGTTGCCATATGTTTTTATTTCAGGTTGAGATACTTGGAGTCGCCAGAAGAGCCCAGCAGCCAGTCCCTACCCATCGCGACCGCAGGATTTTATTTTGTATTTTGTAGTGCATTGTTTTATACCTGTTTTAGTGATTTGTATATGTCATATGTGTTGTGTGCCTAAGGAGCTTTTGTGTATTGGTTGTTTTCGTCGTAAGTCGGACCGGTCCGCAGTCAGGTATGTTTATTATGTTTTATTGTATGGTTTTCTTAGTGTCTATATATATTTTGAGGCCTGAGGCCAATTAAACTGCGTGGTGATGTTATATAGGTTATGTGTATGTGTAAATTGTCCGCCGGACAGGGGAGGTGTGTCCGATTTTAAATTGGATCAGCGGCTCCTGGGTCTCGGGGCGTGACAAATATACTCGGCTCTGTTGTAGAATCTACGACTGTGTCCTGCTTTGAACTCTTCCAGCTCACAGCGCCACCATTCAAGCAAAATACATACCCTGACTGCGATATGAAATCATCCCTGTCTGTTTGGAAGCTTGCATCACTATAACCCTTTACAACTAGCTCCTCATCGCCTCCAAATATTAAGAAATATTCTTTCGTGCTTCGTAAGTACTTAAGAATATTCTTGATAGCTGTCCAGTGACTTTCACCTGGATCTGACTGGTACTTGCTCGTCATGCTCAAAGCATACGAGATATCTGGTCAAGTACAAAGCATGGCGTACATGATAGACCCTATAGCGGATGCATAAGGGTTCTGATCCATACGGTCTCTCTCCTCCTTAGAAGAGGGACCTTGAGTCTTTGAAAGACTCACACCATGTGACATTGGCAGAAATCCCTTCTTGGAATTCTGCATGGCAAAACTATTAAGCACCTTGTCAATATATGTACTCTGACTTAAGCCAAGCAATTTCTTAGATCTATCTCTATAGATCTTGATGCCTAGGATGTAGGCTGCTTCACCTAAGTCTTTCATTGAGAAACAATTCCTAGCCACGTCTTCACAGACTGTAGTGAAGGGATATCATTCCCAATGAGGAGTATGTCATCTACATACAAGATCAGGAAGACAACTGTGCTCCCACTAACCCTCTTGTAGACACAGGGTTCATCTTCATTCTTGATGAAACCAAACGCTTTGATTACATCATCGAATCGAAGATTCCAGCTTCAGAAGCTTGCTTTAGCCCATAAATAGACTTTTGCAATTTACATACCTTTCCAGCATGCTCTGGATCTACAAAACCCTTAGGTTGTGTCATATACACATCCTCGAGTAAATTCCCATTTAGGAATACGGTTTTGACATCCATCTGCCAGATCTCGTAGTCATGGAAAGCTGCAATAGCAAGCATGATCTGAATATACTTAAGCATCGCCACTGGTGAAAAGGTTTCATCATAGTCGATACCATGAATTTGTTTGAAATCTTTAGCCTCCAATCACCCTTTATAGGTATGCATGCGTCCATCCATGTCAGTCTTTCTTCTAAAGACCCACTTACACCCAATGGGTTTAATCCCCTCAGGTGGATCAACCAAGTCAATACTTGGTTAGTGTACATGGATTCCATTTCGGATCTCATGGCCTCTAGTCATTTCTCATAATCTGGGCTCATCACAGCTTCTTGATAGGATGTAGGCTCATTCAACTCAATAAGCGTAACGTCATCATGGTCAGACAAGAGAAATGAGTATCTCTCAGGCTGACGACGTATCCTATCAGATCTGCGAAGAGGTTGGTCTACTTGAATAGCTTGTTGTTCCACAACTTCTTGTGCAACAATCTCATGATCTACAACATCTTGTGGTGTCTGTTCAATGTCATTAAGGCCTCAGTACTATCTGCATCTTGAACTTCTTCAAGATGGATTTTACTCCCACTAGTTCTTTTAGAAATAAACTCCTTTTCTAAAAAAACATCATTTCTAGTGACAAACACTTTGCCTTGTGTGGGATTGTAAAAGTAATATCTCTTCGTTTCCTTGGGATATCCTATAAAATAGCACTTATCAGATTTGGGTCCTAGTTTATCTCAGACTTGACGTCGAACGTAAGCCTCACAACCCCAAATCTTCATAAAAGACATCGTGAGACTCTTCCCAGTCCATATCGTATACGTGTCTTTGTGACGGCCTTTGATGGAACTCGATTAAGTGTGAAAAAAGCCGTCTCTAGAGCAAATCCCCAGAAGGAAGTAGGAAGATTTGTCTGACTCATCATCGATCGTACCATATCTAATAGAGTACGATTTCTCCACTCGGATACACCATTCCACTGTGGTGTTCCAAGTGGAGTGAGTTAGGATATGATCTCACACTCTGCTAGATGGTCACGAAACTCTTGGCTAAGGTATTCACCATCTCGATCTGATCGAAGCATCTTAATACTCTTGCCAAGTTGGTTTTGTACTTCACTCTTGAATTCTTTGAACTTTTCAAAGGATTCCGACTTGTGTTTCATGAGATAGACATAGCCGTATCTACTGACATCATCAGTGAAAGTGATGAAGTACTGATAGCCTCCTCTAGCTGCGACATTGAAGGGGCCACATACATCAGTATGTATGAGTCCTAACAAATCTGTTGCTCTTTCGCCGTGTCCACTAAATGGAGTCTTGGTCATCTTTCCTAGAAGACAAGATTCACATGTCTCATATGATTCAAAATCAAATGAGTCCAGTAATCCATCCTTATAGAGTTGGGATATGCGACTCTCATTTATATGTCCTAAGCGACAATGCCAGAGATATGTTTAGTTCAAATCATTTGGTTTGAACCGTTTGGTATTTATGTTATAGATTGGGTTATCTAGATCTAGAACATAGAGTCCACTTATAAGTGGTGCATTATAATAGAACATGTCATTTAACATTATAGAACAACATTTGTCCTTTATGATAAATGAAAAGCCTTTCTTGTCCAAACAAGATACTGAAATTATGTTCTTAGTTAATGCAGGTACATAAAAACACTCTTCTAGTTCTAAGATAAGCCCAGTGGGCAAAGACAATGAATATGTTCCTACAGCAATAGCAGCAACTTTTGCTCCATTGCCTACTCGTAGGTCCACTTTACCCTTTGTCAATGATCTAGTTCTTTGAAGGCCCTGCACATCAGTACAAATGTGAGATGTACATCCGGTATCTAATACCCAAGAAGAAGAGATAGATAGATTAACTTCTATAACAAAAATACCTGAGGCAAAAGTCTCACTTCTTTTCTTCTTTGCTTCCTCCAGGTAGATTTTGCAATTCCTCTTCCAATGTCCGGTTTCACCACAATGGAAGCAGGTCCCTTCCTTAGGCACCTTATCTTGAGCCTTGGATGTAGTAGAGTTGGCCATGCCTTTGGCTTGGGTCTTACCCTTGCCTTTAGGCTTCCATTTGCCTTTGCCCTTTTGTACCATCAATACATTACTGGTTTTGGTTTTCTTGAGATTGGGTTCAGCAGTTCTCAACATGCTGAGCATCTCAGGCAAAGGTTTGTCAATTTCATTCATGTTATAGTTCATGACAAATTGATGGTACTCTTCCGGCAACGATTGCAGGATAAGGTCTGTAGCCAATTCTTGGCCCAGTGGAAATCCTAGTCTTTCAAGGTTCTCGACATATCCAATCATCTTGAGTACGTGAGTTCCTACAGGAGTTTCTTCTTGCATCTTGCATGCAAATAGGGCTTTAGACACCTCAAACCGCTCGTGCCTAGCTTGCCCTTGATATAGTTGTTTTAGATGCTCAACCATATCATGTGCATCCATGTTCTCATGTTGCTTCTGAAGCTCAGAGTTTATGGTGGCAAGCATAAGGCATGATACATCAAGTGCATCATCCTGATGCTTCTTGTAAGCATCCTTTTCGGCACGAGTGGTGGTAGCAACGGGTGCTTCTAGAAGAGGTTGCTCTAGGACGTACAATTTTCGTTCTTGTTTGAGGACTATCCTCAAGTTTCTGTACCAGTCCAGGAAATTAGCTCCGTTGAGCTTGTCCTTCTCAAGGACAGATCGTAGAGAGAGAGTGTTTGACCTGTTAGACGACATGGTGATCTATAACAATACAACATACAGAAATAAGTATCATATCTAGATCATTTAATTAGGCCTTTAATTAAATGATACTCCCACTAAATTGTAGAGCTTTTGTAGGGGCTAGTCATGGATGCAGGCAAACTCAATTTGCCCACACTACTAGCTCCAAACCAAATAGCGACTACATTTTGTGAGACAAGATCCAAATTATACTTCATCTTGAGTTAGCTTTGGCTAATTGCCCAAGACTTGGTACAATTAGGTAGGTAACATTTTACCAATTACATCTTATGCAACTCTTGAAAAGGGTCAAGATCCACGACATTACACATCATCTTGAGTTAGCTTTGGCTAATCACCCAAGACTTAGTATAATTGTTCTCTTACCCAATTTTCTCAACTTTTGGATATGCCTCTAAGTTTCTCATCCAATTGAGGTGACTTAGTTAAGTCTCACTCAAAGTTCGATAGCGGGACATCACAATTGTCCTCTCGTACTCTACCAAGATAAAATGTGTTGTTTTGCTTTGGCAAACCCAACAACAAAGGATCGAGGTAGTTTATGAGTACCAAACTTTGGTAGGCATATTGAGTTGACTTAATTAAGATAATCATCTAAGCATGCATCACACACACACACATAACATATATTAACATATAAGCAAGAAAACGTGACATGGTTATGACCCGTATACTACGATCTTCTCAAGCCAATGAGAAGATCGATGGTCAACCTAGGGATAATATCATCTCCAAGTGCATCCTTCAGTCATCATGTGTGGTCGGCATCCTTCTTGTAACTTCATTCTTCAATGGACACTTCATTACTCATTTTGTACATTACAATGTAGGAATACTCGAGTTACATTCGAGTCTAAATCTATTTTACAATTAGGAAAAATAGATACAAGGCACGACACGCAGGCCGTATTATGAATGACAACATGCACACACACACATATTCATCCAATCATATTGGGGTTAAGGTTATAACCATGCACCATATCATCAATTACATATAATAGATTTAGGACATCAATTTTTATTATGATTGTAAAAATGCTCATGAGCCGAAACCATAGGTTATAAAATTTGTCGAGTACATTCGCATCATAGCACACTTTCATATTTCATATGATGATGCTATAGACTTTTAGTTTGATTAACACACTTTTGTATCTCGACAAATGCTCATACATTATACAATCTATAATAAAATTATATCCTACTTCTAATCACATATAAAAGTTTTCTAAACTTTGTACGATCTTTCGCAAGTGGCTCTGATACCACTGTAGGGATCTATAGGAAAAATATTTAAAATTGCAGCGGAAATAAGATCCCTCGAGCGATCCAAGCGAAAGAAAAACTCATACAAAGTGATCTACAATTCCTATCTTATAGGAATACCTTTGTCGCGTGCCCTTCGCTTATCCCGCTAGTCCTTTGGTTCGCCGGATCTCTTGCACGATCAAGTGTCTGTGCCTCTATGCGTATCCACACGAATACGATCTACGCCTCAGAGAGGAACCACCTTAGTTGTGCTAGCAACTTGGGATGATTCACAAAGCACAAGAACCTTCACTAGGGAGTTATGGACAAGGAGGAAGAAAGAAGAGGAAGAGAGATGCACCCTCTAGCCTTTGACAAGGGGGGTATTTATACTCATCTAACGAATACCAAGGGTCTATGTCCCTTGAGCTCCTCTCATCTTAATGCTAATAAAACCTAATGAATACCAAGCCTCTTGGTATTCCTTGAGACTTTTAATATTCTATTCATCTAATGAATAGAATGTCTCTTAGCATTCCTCTTAAATAATATTTTATTAAACCCTTTAATGAATATTATCCATAATTAAGTAGTTGACTCTAATCTAGATGAGTCTAACTCAAATTAGACTCAATCCCATAATCTAATTGGATTCACTTAAGTCTAACTCAATTAATCCAATTCGAATCAAATCTTAGTCAAACCAAGATCAATTAATCTCCGAAGCATCATGTCCTTAGTGTGTGACCCAATAGGTTCTCGTAACGTTGGCAATGTGTCTAAACCACTTTAGACACATAAGCAATGAGTGGCATCTAGCAATGCATCATTGCTACCCAAGTAACAAGAAAAGTCGAGATCCGACTTAACCTCCGTGACTACGATAATGTATGACCTTGTCCTTCTATCCTCGATATCTAGATGGACTAATGAGGCATAGACCATGTCATCCTCAGTCAATCTTGTGTTTCTTGATCCCCGAGTAGACTCACTCAAACAAATGAGCTCAATATCTCATATTGACTCATTTGAGCATGGTCATGCGTTTTAGTAGTCCTACTCGATCAAGGGGCCCACAGATATCACTCCCATCATATGGGAGGGATAGATCTCATCTACATCACTCACATCCCTCCGCATAATTCATTACATACTCAGTGATCGCCTTTATAGTCCACCCTGTTACGGGTGACGTTTGACGATACCAAAATACATAACTCCTTATATAGGGAACCGTAGTGACTTCAGGTCTAAGGACTATTCATACTAATAGTCACATGAGAAAGTTTATGACACTCATATGACAATCTATGAAACTTTCTCATGCCGGGTCAATTTAGTACACATTCTCCAATGTATACTCATGTGTCAACTTGATATCACATATCCATGACTTGTGAGCTCAAGTCATCAGTTGACTTATATGCTAGTCTCCATGCATTAATATTGTCCTTGAATATTAATACTTGACTAGGAATGATTTAGAGTAGTGTTCTCTACATCATCTCACTATCGACTCAACCAATCGATATAATGTAGATAAGAACATATTACCCAAGGACATTATTATACTTAGTTATTTGACACAAATACAAAGTAAGTATAATAACCATACATGCCTTTATTAATGATAGAATATGATACAAAATATTCCTAGTCAATCATCACATAATTGGCTTTAGGGCTCCTACTAACAATTCTGTCCTGGTCTTCCATGGCCTCTTTGAGTCTCTCTGAGGTGGCCAAGGCTTCCGATCAGGCCTGGGCCACGTCCTCCTCGAGGTCGGTCAAGCGATCAGCGACCACCATTATGTCTAATTCCTTCTTGGCTAGCTGGTGCGCTTGGTCTTTGATGCGCTCGTTCAACTTTTTAGCCGAGGTCTCCAGGAGTCTGACATCCCCTGACAGCTTCTTCTCCTTGGCTTGAAGTTGATCCTGCTCATGCATTATCCTAAGCAGGTTATTCGTGAGGGCCACTGCTCTCCCGGACATCAACCGCTCTCTGCGGCGGGAACTATGAAGGGAAGACTCTAGAACCAGCAGGGTCTCCAACTGATGCTGCACCTTCACTCAGATAGCTCGGCTGACCTCCGCTTGCATGAGTCCCGCTTTATGGGCATGGTCGGCGTTAGCCTCCGCTCTTAGTGCTCGGTGGGTCAAGGCCTCAATCTCCCGCCAGGAGTACAAGTGGCGGTCAATCGTCAGGTAGTCTTGAGTCGCCTGCTATAGTGCAAAGGAGTCATAAAATATAAAGGGAAGTCATCCATAAGACCGGGAACACTTACCTTCAAGAGAGACTCACGGAGGGTGGTGAGAGGCCCGGCAGAGACACGCACGACATCCCCTCCCAAGACTCCTTGACTCCTCGGGGCGTCGGCTCGGCTCACAGAGGGTAAGGAGTCTCGAAGCGTGGGGAGTGGCTGGACAGTAGGAGCTCCATGTGGCACGGTGGAGGGGCTAGAGTCATCCTCAATGGAACTGGAGGCCCCCTCAGAAGAAAGGCCATCGACATGGAAATCCTTAAACTGCACTGGGGGAAAGATTGCGCAGCCGCCTCCAAGGACGCGTCAAGCCTCTTGCGTAGGCGGTCGAGCTGCATATGAGGTTGGGCAGGCAATGCTTGCTTGCCTTTAGGGCCTCGGAGGAGTCGACCGGGGAGGAGCTCGGGGCTTGACCTCCTGTCTCTGGAGTGGTAGCCTGCTGGAAACACGGAGACAGTGGGACAACATCCTCATCATCGGAGATGGGGATACCCTCCTCAGGGATGGAGGGGAGATTGTTGGGATCGAGGAGGCGCAGCCTTTTCCGTCTCAGCGCGCGGTCCTCTGGGACTTTTCTCTTTTGCTACCTGGAGAAGTTAGGCAGCTGGGGGTCAGCGGGAGACGCTGACTTCTCCATAGCCTCCCCCGTATGGACGGTGACAAGAGGCGAATCATTCTCCAAAGGAGAGTCAGTCTCCGAGTCAACAGACAGCTCCGAAGCCCCTTGGTCGCCAGCTGTCTGAGGCACGGCAGGAGCCTCTGTTCACTCCAACATTGCGTGCCCACCGGACGATTTGACAGTCTCCTCCGAGGCCTCGACCGAGGCAGAGGGCGAGGCGAGAGGGACTGGAGGAGGATCCAGGGCCTCCTTGTTGGCTTCATCACACTTGATAAGCCGGTTCATCGCCCTCGAGAGCATGATTTTCTCTGCAGTAGACAAGCAATAGGGCATCAGTTAGAATTAACGGGCATTGATAGAAAAGACAAACTTACCGAGGTTGGGGTTAATGCGGGTGACTTTAGGGTTGAGGCCCGCTCGGTACATGAGCTCATCACTATGTTCCAGACCCAGGCCACTGAACTCCATGCCAGAAAGAAGGTTCCTAGCTCGTTGGTAGGCGGGATCCTGTTAAAAGTTCCCTAGTTCTGGGGGAGCGGGCAGTTTCTCCATTCAATGATGGGAACTGAAAGGATGGTAGGGTAGTCGGATGAAGAAAAATCACTCTTTCCACCCTTTATGAGAAGAAGGGAACCCTTTTAAGAACCTGTGGTTGGGACGTGCAGTAAAGCTAAATGCCCCTCGTGAGCCAATCGGAACAAAGAAGAAATGGTAAAGGCGCGGGGGTGGGGGGGGGGGGGGGGGGTTAGAGGGATATCGAAGAGCCTAAAAACAATGTACCCCCCCCCCCCCCCCCGCCCCCCCCCGCCCATCTAAGCGAAGCCGTTGGGGGGCCATCTGGTGGAGAGGAATGTCAAAGTAAGAGGAGACACTCATGAAGAAAGGGGGAATAGGGAAACGAAACCCTGACTTTACTTGTCCTAGGAAGAAGGTAAAGAAACCTAGAGGAGGTTCTACCGGCGATTGGTCCACCCTAGGGATCACCACCGCCATCTCGGCTGGAATGTCATATGCCTCACAGGCCACTTGTAGAGTTTCCGACCTTACTCTAGAAGAGGCGGACTCATACCACTCCGCTTGGTAGCCCTCCTCCGAAACCTCTCTCCTACCCTGGTCTTTCTTGCTCTCCTTTGTTGGGATCACCCGGCGACATAAACACAAAAATGCAGAGGTATCCCTCGAGCGATCCATGAGAAAGAAAACTCGTACAAAGTTCATCTATCTAATAGATCTATCTAAAGTGTATACCTTTGGAGTGTGTCCTTACGTTTATCCCGCTCGTCCAAGTGTCGCCGGATCTCTTGCACGTTCAAGTGTCCGTGCCTCTACGCGTATCCACACAAACATGATATCTCAACTTCGGAGAAGAGCTACCTTAGTTGTGCGAGCAACTTGAGGTAGCTCACAAAAGCACCAAGAACCCAAATGTAGGTTTCGGCCAAAGAGGGGAAGAGGAGGAAGAGAGGAAGAAAAATGACTTAGCATCATCCAAAATGTCAAGAAAACTCTTTTATACTGATCCCATGAATATGAAGAGTTTTTTGTCCCTTTAGCTTCCCTTCATTAAAGCCAATAAAGAGCACATCTTCTTATGCAACTCCTCAACTACTCTCCATTCAATGAAGAGAATCTTTTCCTCTTCTTTTATTATTAATTCATTAAACTCTTTAATGAATTAATACCTCATCCAAATGTGGTTGAGTCTAATCTAAATGAGTCTAACTCAAATTAGATCTTAATCCCATAATCCAATTGGATTCACTTGAGTCTAACTCATTCAATCCAATTCGGATCAAATCTTAGTCAAACTAAGATCAATCAATCTCCGAAGGATCGTGTCCTTAGTGTGTGACCTAATAGGTTCTTGTAACATTGACAATGTGTCTAAACCGCTTTAGACAGATAACCAATGAGCGGCATCTAGCAATGCATCATTGCTACCCAAGTAACAAGAAAATCGAAATCCGACTTAACCTCCGTGACTATGACAATGTATGACATTGTCCTTCTATCCTCAATATCTACATTGACCAATAAGGCATAGACTGTGTCATTCTCGATTAATCTATGTGTTTCTTGATCTCCAAGTAGACTCACTCAAACACATGAGCTCAATATCTCATATTGACTCATTTAAGCATGGCCATGCGTTTTAGCAGTCCTACTAGATTAAGGGGCCCACAGATATCACTCCTGTTATATGGGAGGGATAGATTCCATCTACATCACTCACATCCCTTTGCATAATTTATTATATACCCAGTGATCGCCTTTATAGTCCACCCTGTTACGGGTGACGTTTGACGATACCAAAGTACATAACTCCTCATGTTGGGAATCGTAGTGACTTCAGGTCTAAGGACTATTCATACTAATAGTCACATGAGAAGGTTTATGACACTCGTATGACAATCTATGAAATTTTCTCATAGCGGGTCAATTCAGTACACATTATCTAATGTATACCCATGTGTCAACTTGATATCACATATCCATAACTTGTGAACTCAAGTCATTAATTGACCTACATGCTAGTCTCCATGCATTAATATTGTCCTTGAATATTAATGCTTGACTAGGAATGATTTAGTGTAGTGTTCTCTACATTATCTCACTATTGATTCAACCAATCGATATGATGTAGATAAGAACCTACTACCCAAGGATATTATTATACTTAGTTATTTGACACAAGTATAAAGTAAGTATAATAACCAAACATGTCTTTATTAATGATAGAATATGATATAAAAAATGTCTAGTCAATCATCACATAATTGGCTCTAGGACTCCTACTAACATCCTTACCCATGGCTCCTAAGGAAGAAGACGAGAAGGAAGCAGAAGACTTACGCGTGAGAAGGAGTTCTTAGGGATGAACACGAGGATGAGGTCTGCTAAGCGATGAAGCCGGAAGGTGGACGAACGTCTTCGCCTCCCCTTTTTATAGGGGAGAAGCCGCTTGCGTGTGTACAATGGGGGCAGGACACGTGGACGATAAGGGACAACTATATCGAGGCATCACCAAGCAGCCGTTTGATATGAGCCTGCCGCACATGTCAGTCGGAGCCGCGCATGTCAGTAGGAGATTGTGAGGAGAGAAGTTAGGGCATGTGGCGAAGTCGCATTCACGATGAGGTTTTGTTGCCATTAAAGGGCTTCATGCGCTTTTATGGGTGATGGACGACTATCATTGTTGGGCCTCGAAAATCGTCGAAGCCCTTTTGGAAGACTAATTCAAAAAAGGATTGCTTCGGATCTCGGGACGAATGTTTCGATTCCTCGGACCCAACGTGCCGTTAATGAAATAGTAACGGGGTGCAGGGACCGACAGTAACATAGCTTCTTCGTCACACTACTAGTCTAATCAGTCGGCCACACTTCTTTCGATTAGACTTGAAGGGAGGGACCTGTGATGGGGTTGAGCATCTTGTGGCTGACATGTGGACTGACGAAGCTATGTGGCAAGATCTACCGAGTCTGGAAGACTCTCTTTCCCTGACTCCCGAAACCCTCTTGGGAATGGTAGGCTCCCGAGATTACCTCGGACAGGCCTACTCTGGAGGTCGACGCAGGAGAACATATACCCGAGATCACCTCGGGAGGTCAGGTCCTCGAGATCACCTCGGGAAGGCGGACGCCCGGGACCCCCCCCCCCCCCCCCCCCCCGCGCGTGGGCCAAAGGACCCCGAGATCGCCTGGGGGTAGCGGAGCTCAAGGATCATCCTATCCGGTAGCTCGACCTCAAGTGACCGTCCCCCTTTTGCGGATCTGCAGATAATTATCATCAATAATTATGGGATAATTATGACCCATAATATGTGGTCATTAAAGCCTTGATTATCGCAACGACCTGGATTTAATTGCCGCTAAGAACGTTACAAGGATTATCCAGTAACCGATAATTGAGGGGACGTGGAAAAAAACGTGGGGACATGTGTGACTACCGCCTCAGGTATAAAAGGTACTCCAACCCCTAGGTAAAGTGGTTTTTACGCTCATTCTTACACACACTTCTCGTTATTTCTTTCTCCCTCAGAGACTTTCGTACTGACTTGAGTGTTGGAGTGGGTTCCGCCGGACAATCTCCGGCGTGTTCCCATTAACGCTCGTGCTAATTTCGCAGGGTGGGAGCTCTTCCTGTCTCGTTATCATCCTCGTGGGCTGAACTCTGGTGACTGGCGTTCGACGTCGATTCCTTCCGGAACAAGTATGCTGAAGATTGAATTGCTACAGTAGTTTTTTGATTAACTCCCTCTTTTTCACCGAAATCTAACTTGACCGTCGGAGGATTTTGCCGGCAATTCTCCCGGTGGGTTGCTAACGGTCATCTTTTTTTTATAGGATAGGCTTCTCTCGGTCGGAAGATCTCTTACTGCCGCCACTGGGGATCATACCATCCATCTCCATCGTCAAGCTGTACTCGTCATCAAGTTAGGATTCCACCTCGCTCTCCGATAGGATCAACACCCTTCCGCCAAGTTTGCAGTTCTGAAGCCATCCTATCATAGGATTTGAGGTTGAAGTTGGTGAATGGGGATGGATCATCGAAACAGGTAAATCATTTTGGATTTCTAGGCCTTTCAGGTGGTGAGAAGTTGATTGTCACGGTCGCTGTCGATGAAGGTATTCTTAATAAGCTTAAAAGACATGTGAATTTCTGTTTTCCCTCTGTGTATTAATATCTGTGTAAAGATTGCTGTAGCAGTTATCTTGCATGAGGGCTCCCTGATTTGAGAAGCCTAATGCATCAGCACTAATAATCCATTGTCATTTGGATATCTGGTGAACACACCGACAATATTCATCCTTGTTCTATGGCAAGCTCTACTTATTAGGTCCCATCCAGTGCTGTCGCCTGTCAGGGAGGAATTGGATATTTACAACTTCCACTGGCTGCCTAACTGACTTCTTCTGTTTTGAAATAAGTCAGATGCACATTTAGATGTAAATTTCAACATTACCAGCTGAGCATGGAAGGAGAAATTCTGTCTTAATTTGTTGCTTCTGCATGTGTAACTAATTGGAAATAACTACTAGGAAATCAACATGAAAAGATTATGCATTGGATAGAAAGATCCTCCTTTTTATTTGTGTTTAAGTCTTGTTTCAGTACACTTAACCAACCAGACATTTTATGTCCGTTTCTTCCCTTGGCATACTAGGGTGGAATTCATTCTTTAGTGTTTTTTTTTTCAAATATTAAAAATAGTTGTTTTCTGTAGCTCTTTTCAATCAATTATTCAATGTCTATGGCACCATTACAGCGTTTGGCAAAACTTACACTATGGTATCCTTGAACTTTCTATCTGTACAAGAAAACTATTAGAGCATATCATGAACTAAAGTCTCTATTGACAGATGTATGATTACTTAAACCACACTTGATAACTTTGGTTGCGATAGCTGAGTTAAGAACTTGCTTTGAGAACTATAGTGTACAGGATTCTTAGATACTTCTGACCTGTTAGCTTCACTTTAGATTTCTTATGCATGTACCTTGGCTGATATTACTGACACATTCTTTATCTAAAATAAAATGGCTACTTGTTGTCGTTGAATGTTTTGTGTTATCACTGTTATATGTACCACCATGTTGCTTTTGATTGTATGCAATCTTGCTCTATTTTATTGACAGGGAGCTGCTAATTATTTATTTTGAGATGGATCACAGTTTCCCCTTCTTTCCCGTTGAAGCTGATATCCGTGTTCATGAATTAATTCTTTAAAACTTCCTACTTCAAATCTGGCATTTCCCCCTTTCCTGGTGCTTGGCATGCTCTCCGTAATCTTTCTACTTTTTGCAACCTATCTGTGGTAACGTGAGTATTCTTTAATTTTTATTTCTGGTTTTGTTCTTTATAACTGAGTTGTGTGACCATCTGTATCATATGCCAATTGATTCCCTCCAACAACTGCGTACGATAATTAGTTTTTTTTAATAATTTTTGTCAGAATGCTATTAAGCAGCCTTATGAAAGGCGACATCTAGGACCGCCTAGGTGGTGAGCAGTTGGCTATTTACTGTCCCTTTTTTATCGTCGAATTAATCGACTGCCTAGGCGGCCTAGGCAATGCTTACATGGGGGCGGCTATTTTTTTTTATTTTTACAGAAGTTTGTCGAATTGATTGACTGATCGATTTAATACTGTCAGTCGATTGACATAAACTTGTTGAATTAATTGGCCAACGGCAATCCAAAATATGTGCTTGAATGTGAAAAACTCACAGTTCGATCTCCAGCTACGCCCTATTTGTAGGAATTTTTCTTCTAAATGGGGCGCGAACCCTGGGACGCTGGGCTTCTAGACCGCCCACTGTGAGCGCTTCCCGATTTACCCTGGCGGCCGGTAAGAAACTTCCGTGAGGTCGGGCCGGTCGCCCGAGGTTGGAAAAATTTCGTTAATCATTTTTTTTTAATGTGGAAAACTTCAGTGAGGCCGGGCTGGTCGCCCGAGGTTAGAAAAACCTCGTTAATCATTTTTTTGAATGTACAAAGATTGCCCCACGGGATGAACTAATAGTTAACACGTACGATGTTGCCATCTTGAGGTATACGATCCAAACTTGGCAAAGTCAATGTGCTTGCCCTCTTCATGCGCTAACTACAACATCCGAGTTAGTAATTCTATAATTTATTTATTCTGTGTTGACTTTGGGACGGATTGACGAAAACGCTGAAACGAATAAATCGCCTTTTATCATTTGAATGGGCAGAGATTAGCATCAGAGTGCTACTTTTTGCTGCAGCTACTCTCATGGGTGCTAAGGAAGACAACACAACCTCAAAACTTCGACCCTCAGTAGCACCTACCACCATTCCTCAGGATATGAACAAGTACATGGATTTTGATTCGTAGAAAGCTCATATTTTTTTGTTTTCTACATTAAAGTGAAGTCTCTGCATTGTGCAATACGAGATAAGTGGAAGAATTGGAAACTTTGTGAATACTGCAGGGATAGAACGACCTTCCAGATCAATAGCAATTTGCTGAATTTTCAGTTTTTTAGTAGATTTTTGTTATTTTTAATTTTCATCGTGTTCCTCCTCAACCTTAAATTCTTTATACTTTATTAACAGCATGCACAGATAATAGTTGAATTATGAATCAAATTAGCACAGGCGATTGATTTAGAGAGCTCATGAGCTAGAGCCATGGAGGAGATTGGTGATGGCAATGGCGACGCTGCAGATCTTGAAGAAGTAGCTGTTCCTCTCCGTCAACGGCGACCGCATCCCGGGCTTGTCGGCGAACGCGCTCTCGCAGGTGTCGGAGTTGGTCATGGCGCCGGAGACGAGGTCGTTGACGTCGTCGTAGGCGCTGCGGCGGAGGGCCTCGGCGGATTTCCGGAGGCCGTCGACGGCCTCGCTGTACTCCTCGACGCAGTCGCTGAGGCACCCTGCGGCAAAGGGGCCGCCGCCGCCGCCAGCGGCGGCGGCGGCGTGGTGCTTGGACAGGGCCTTGGCGAGGGAGACCGTGGCCCTGGCGTGGTCGAGGCCGACGGCTAGGGAGATGGACGCGAGTCCGTGGAGGTCGGCGCGGCGGCTGCCGGGGCGGGAGGCGAGCGAGGCGACGCAGACGTCGTAATACAGCGTACGGTTGCATACGGAGGCGATGAGGCCGCCGGAGGAGACGGCGACGGCTGGAGGAGGAGGAGGAGCTGCGCCGACCGACGACGCGGCGAAGAATGCGGACAGGACGAGAAGAGGAGAAACAGCCATGGCGATGGGAATCCGACGCCTAATTCTCTCTCTCTTTGAACAGCGATGGTTAATTTTCAAAACACCCCTACTACAATACTTATTTTAAAAAGTACTCCCTCACATTTACTCTTCGAAAGGAAGAAATCCATATTTTAACAGTATAATAAAAATATTAAAAAATTTAGGACGTATTTCAATAATGTCCCAATTAAATCTAACAGGTCGGAGGTTGGCATCTTTTGGCAGCTCCTTCCCGCCGAAGGAAAAGCACAAAAAGGGCGGGCACCTTTTCACTTTGCTCACGTGAAGAGATGAATGATTTGCTCTGTCTAACACAGCCTGTTTACTAGAGGAGATGGGAGAATACGAAATTTTCATCTGATCACTCAACAAACAAAAGAGTTGAAAGACACCGTGCAATAATTGGATCGATTGGAGGTACGTAGCTTTCAGAATCTCCCCTTCCATGTCGCAGCAATTATTCGCACGCTTGTAGAAGTAAACTATCGAGAATCTCTATCCGAAAAACACAGTGCTGAATAATGCAAGGCATGCTTCTCCGCTTTTAGGGTCTCCCTCGTGCTCCATATCTAACAAGGTCCCCGATCACAATGTGAAGTAGTAGAGTAGTAGTTCGAGTGCATGATCTAACCAGTTCCCATGGTAGTCAAAAAAACCAATGAAAATAAAGCTTGTTTTAGTTGGAATAATTATGATAGTTTCGTTGGATAAAAGTAGTTAATCTAGATGCTGAGAAAGAGGGGTAGATTTGAGTCTTTGTCTAGCTGCATTAGTTTTTGCGAGGTTAACATTTTTAATGGTTATTGAGTCACCATCTACTTTGAAAAGGAGATTATCCAATGGCATTTGCTATATCAAGCTTTAGTTATAATGGAGTTAGATCCATTCATTCTTAGTTTAGTTTAATTTATTGCCGCACGCACGAGAAGGAGGATCTAGAGAGACCAACTAGTGGAAAATGACAATCAGTAGACAGACAGACGATGATAGCAGTTCAAATCGAACACAATGATATATTCAAGCATATCACAACTAGTTCAATTGATCCACAAGTTAATTGTTGGAGCGAGAAGAAAGCTGGACTATTGCGACTGTTCATAGATTTGGATTCAGTCGCTCAGGTTCACTTAGGGCCTACAAGTTGTAATGTCTCGCACAGTCTCTATCACCATTAACCACTCACGACCAAGCTTTTGATGCTTCGCATGCAGCCGTGAGCCAACCGACCCAAGGCCACATCGTAGTGCTCAAAACCTTTAACTCTTCCTCCAACTTTTATCGCACCATCCTAGTGCACATCCTCTCTCTCTCTCTCTCTCTGCCTCTCTCTCTCTCCCGTGAACGATCTCATCATCTTCCACTTCGCATCAGGTCATTAATTTAATTATCGACTACTACGATCGATCGGCATTGGTTCCTTAGCATATCAGCCACAATTCTCGAGTGGAAGACTGCGTGGTCGGCGATGGCACCAGATGGGCGGTGGATCGTGCCTTCCTTTTCTTCTCTTCCTTCTTGCTATTTATAGACCCGCCGATCGATCGGAGTGGAGCAGGAATTGTTAGTTTTTAGCCTTTTTTGTGGTAAAACACGTGTAGCAATGTTGTCGAAGGGAGCAGCTCTCCTCCTCGCGGTGTGCTCTGTGATTCCTTTTGTGGCCGCCGCGGCGGTGACGGCGGTGTCGCCGGCGGCGGCCTGCAGGTCGTCTTTCTATCCGAAGCTTTGCGTGGCCATGCTCTCTCCGCTGCGGTCGGGGTCGTCGACGAGCCAGTACGAGTACGGGAAGTACTCGGTGCGGCAGGCGCTGCGGCAGGTGCGGCGCACCGCCGCGCTGCTCGACGGTTATATCGCCGGCAGGCTGGGCGGCGCCAGGTCGCACCGAGGGGTCGGCGGCGGCGGGGCGTTGGGGGATTGCAGAGAGCTGGCGGGGCTGAGCGCGGAGTACCTGGCGGAGGCGCAGGCGGAGCTGGGACGCAGGGCGGGGCGGCCGGACGCGGCCGCCGCCGGGCGGGTGCGCGCGCTCATGAGCGCCGTGGTGACCAACCAGCAGACGTGCTACGACGGGCTGCTGGCGTCACGGGACGGCAGCTTTCCGGACCTGCAGGGCGCCCTCGCGAACGGGACGCAGATGTATGGCGTCTCCCTCGGGCTCGTGAACACAGCTCTAGGTCCGAGCTCTGCCGCCGGCAACACAGGTAATCATCTTCTACCCGCCTTTGAAATTTGGAATGCCGCGCGTACTCTGTTTTGGGACCCAACTTTCCAAAATCGCGACATCTTTTACAGTTTACCGAGAGAATTTTAAATTTTCCTCTTTGAAACCAGGGCCGTCGTCTTCTGGCGGTCAAACTTCAGCGCCACCGGTCGCTCCATCGTCGACCGCCGGGCGGAGCCTCGTCGAAGAGCTCAACCAGATGGTGCCGGTAAAGCTATCGCAGTCAGGGCTGAGGGTAGCCCAAGACGGGACCGGCGACTTCACTTCGATCTCCGAAGCCGTCGCGATCGCCCCCAACGACACTGCCGCCGCCGCCGCAGGGTACTTCGTTGTCTACATAAGCGAAGGCGTTTACCACGAGAACGTGGTCGTCCCCATGAACAAGAGGAATCTGATCTTGATCGGGGCGGGCATAAATCGAACAGTGATCACCTCGAATCACAGCGTCGGCGATGGGTGGACGACCTTCAACTCCGCTACATTCGGTGAGAATCCAATAAAATCCATGATCGAGTTGAACTTTGCGAGGATTGATCGAAATGCTACTTTGCAGCGGTTAACGGGGAACGGTTCATCGCCGTCGGCATCACCTTCGAGAACACGGCGGGGGCGGCGAAGAACCAGGCAGTGGCGGTACGGAACAGCGCCGACCTCACAATCTTCTACCGCTGCAGCTTCCTCGGTTACCAGGACACTCTCTACGTGCACACCCTCCGCCAGTTCTACCGCGACTGCGACGTCTACGGCACCGTCGACTTCATCTTCGGCAACGCCGCCGCCGTCTTCCAGAACTGCAACCTCTACGCGCGCGTCCCTCTCCCGGGCCAATCGAACGTCGTCACGGCGCAGGGCCGCACCATGCCGGAGCAGGCCACCGGGATCTCCATTCACAACTGCACCGTGCGCGCCGTTCCCGAACTCGGCCGCGCCGCCAAGACCTTCCTAGGCCGCCCGTGGAAGGCCTACTCGCGCACGGTCTTCATGCAGTCGTTCATCGACGGCGCGGTGGACCCGGCGGGCTGGCTCGCTTGGAACGGCGCCTTGGCGCCCACCACCATCTACTACGGCGAGTTCCAGAACTACGGCACCGGCGCCGACACAGCCGGCCGGGTGAAGTGGCCCGGCTTCAGCCTCATGAACTCCGACGACGCATTCAACTTTACTCTCTTTAACTTCACCGCCACCGACGCATGGCTCTCGTCGACAACAATTCCTTACAACAGTGGCCTCTTGTAGAAAATCAATTCCTGTAATCGATGAAGAAATTAGGAATCATGGAATCGCCATTGGCAGCCCAATGTGACACGGGCGGTGATTGAATGTTTATAAATCTCTGGACAAATCGAGCTCTGTTCTAAATTTATCTTTGCTCTTGTTTTTACTGAGCTTAGTTGTTCATTAGATGCACGGGGCTCAATAACTGGCTGAGCGCCGCCGCCGCGTTCTAGCAGACGTGCATCGACGGCTTCCCCGCCGGCGAGCGCCGGGACAAGATGAAGGCGGTTCTGGAGGCGGGGATAGGCGGCGAGCCATGCGATGGCCATCGTGAGAAAGGTCTCGTCTTTTTCGCCTACGCTGCATGGTTCCGGCCTCCGTTCGTGGAGGAGAACTCCGGCGAACTTTGACGGAATGTAACGGAAGCAGAGATTTGAAGAGCTATTTCGGGCGCTGTCTATCACGGCTGTAGAGAATCGAACCCGATGGGATAGATGAAGTGGGGCCACAAGCACCAGTGACCGATTGTGATTTGTAAATTGGATCAGCATTAATTAAATTATGAATATATTTATCACTAATTTACTCCATAATCACTGTGGCTGTAGTTTAGTGGTTAGAATTCTACGTTGTGGCCGTAGAGACCTGGGCTCGAATCCCAGCAGCCACACTATATTTTAATTTTTAGCACATTTATAGTATGAGAAATGATACAGAGAGTAATTGATTTGGCAGCTCTATCACCACTGTCCACGTCAGCGACCAACTTCGTCACGCAGACGATTTACACGACGAAAGAGCTCGCGAAAACAATATCGCGCCCATTCCCTCACCCTAAAACCTTCGATCCCCTTCCCCTTCCCTCACCCGATCCTCTGTGCCGGCCATCCCTTGCGTCGCTCCTGCTTCAGCGTCGGAACCTCCAAAAGCCGCCCGCTCGCGAGGAAGCCCTAAACGCAAGCTGCCACAAACCTTTTCTTCCGTCGAAACCCTCTGCCTGCGCCCATCCTCGCGAGCTCCCATCCGCGAAACCCTCTGGCCGAACCCTAACACCTCCTCTCCCCTTCCCTCGCCCGAGTCCTCTACGGCACCACCTCCTAGCGAGCTCTGATCGCGTCACCACCTCCTCACGACTGGAAAAGGACTCCTCGCGTTTGCCTCTGCGTCGCCATCTTCCTCGCGAGCTCTCCTCTGCGTCGCCAAGCTGAGCCCCCTCGCGAGTTCCTCTGCGTCGCCAAGAAGCCACCCTCGCCAAGCTCCTCTGCGTCGCCAAGCTGAGCCCCCCCCCCTCCCAAGAAGCCACGCTCGCCAAGCTCCTCTACGTCGCCAAGCTCCTGGAAAATGACTCCTCGGGGCATCTCCCTCCTATCATACACAGCCTCCTCTCTGTAAGGTTTTTGTGGAATAGGGTTTAGGGATTTTCAATTTTTTCATCTTAGTAATCAAAGTTCATATTCGATCATTGTGACTTGTCATTGGATGATATGCAAATCAATTTGCTTTTCATCATTTCCTTCGTATTGGCAAGTCCAGAAATGATTCTTATTTTCTAATTTCTCTTTAAAACCCCCCTCCAGTTTTTTTTGTCACTTGTAAATTTTTGATATTATATTTTTGAATTTACTTATCATGATTGCTTAAGACTGAATGGCATGCTGGGTCTCACCGTTTGTAAAATTTACGAAAGTAGATTTTCCCTTAGTAAATTTTGATTGCATAAAGTAGATTGAGTCTCCAATTTTGGCAATCTAGATTCCTTCTCGCAGTTGCGAGTAAAATATTTCAAGATGTGTGAATCAGGAAGTTCTATCTATTTCATAGGCAGTGTTTGCAGCAATTTAGTAGCAAACTGTAGGCTATAGGTTTGTGTTAATTCTCGGTTTATTTCCATTTCTGTTTTGACACACCACATTAGAGTTTTGGCACACCACATTGCTTGTGATCAGAAGCCTGCAAAAAAATCATCTTTTTTATGGAATTTGTTTGCTTGTGATAAGAATCATCTTTATATGATTTTCTTAGTGTGTATTTGAATCAACAGATTGACCTTAATAAATTCCTAGAGAAACCCTCTAAAGTAGAAACTGCACTGTTCGGACATCTTAATTAAGTCAAAATGTAAGTTGTAACTTGAAGCTTATTAACTCTCCGTGACTAACCATGCAACTTTGCTCACTTGAAGAGTTATGCAACTTGAAGCTTTTTGATGATCTAGCATTGTTTTGATGGGTTTCATCTTGCTCTTTTTTGATCTAGCATTATTCTCTAGCAATTTCCATGTTCTGGAGATTGTGATCTATCAATTTCCATGTTCTTTAATAAATAAGTATTAAACTGCTTTCGGAGAATTAGGTGAAGTCAGTTTCGATGAAGTCAGATTGCAACCAATCTGATACCAATCTGACTTCATTCAGATTGGTATCAGTTGGTTTAAAATGAAGTTGCTCTTTTTTGAAGTCATCGAAATTGCTATCAGTTGGTTTAAAATAGCAGTTGGTTGATTTAAAATTGCTATGAGTGGCAACCAATCTGACTTCATTCACTTTTTAATAGTATTTAGCATTAGGTGCTTTCTGAGAATTTTCATGTTTGTTGACATGTTCTTTAGTCGGCATGGGCAGTGGCGAGGCTGGTGACTATCTTTTATCACATTTTATTGGAATTCTTGATGTGGATCCACATGTTTGCCTGAAACAGAGTTTGGGGATCATGAAAAATTTCATCTGGGTATCTATGATAAAAGAGAAGTTTTACCGTTGTCTACTTTGTTGTAGGTTGTCTTCGCTTCAACAGTTTCACAATGTCCATGAAAAGATATATGCATGGAGATCCGATATACATGTGTAAGTCACAATGTCCATGAAAAAATTAATTTAATGTGGTGAAAAATGCACTTTAATATGTTTTTCTGTGGTGTAATCTCATCTATGCTGAACAACTAACAGCTAGTTTTGATGGAGTGCTGGCAGCTAATTTTGATGGAGTGCTTCAGGAAGAATCTATCAGGTTCGAAGGTGATGTCAGTTAGGGGCAAACTGGTTGATGTAGCTAGGTGCTTCATGGAGTGATTGTATAAAACTGGAGTGATTGTATAAAACACCAACAATGTTTGATGTTTGAATTGTTGTTTGAATGTAGTTTGTGTTGGAAACGGATGGCTAGAGAGGGGGGTGAATATAGCCAATCTCTCTGACTTTAAACACTTATCAAGATTTCTGCACTCAACTTATCAGTAGCACAGCGGAAGAAGCAAAGGAAAACGAAGCAGTGCAGTAAACTAAAAACAGAAATAAAAGCAAACAAAGACAGCTACCAAGATCGCTAACAAGAGGGTTTACAAGGTTCGGGGATAACTTGCCCCTACTCCTTGGCGTGCCCTTAAGGTGGTCGATCCCTTGATCGTCGGCAGATCAAGCCCCGGTGTTCACCGGATATAACGCAACCTCCTTCTCGGTGGAGAAACCTCTCCACAGCGTTTCAAACAAGAATATAGATTTAAGCTTAATGAAACACAGAGAATACTCTTACTCAGCACCTAGCAAGGACAAGAGCACAGCGAGCTTATCCCGAGCTCCACCAAGCGACGATCTCACGCAAGGACTCCCTCCTTCGTGTCTTCTCACTGTTGGACTCCAAGCTCCTTGTTCTTTCCTCCCAGCACTTACGTAAGAGTTGGTTGCTTCTCGATTGCAGTTGCTTGCTCAAAGTGATGAAGACTTCAGAAACACAGCAAGCAAGTTGTGGAGAAACACAAAGCGCAGCAAGAACTTCAGCAAGCTCAACTCAGAAAACTGTCGAACACTTCTCTGCTTCAGCCGAAGTCTTCTTCTCCTTTTTGTTTCTCCACCAAGCATCAGATGACACCATCCCTGCAGCTCCCAGCTGCTCATCTGCCAACGCCAGCTACCACTGAGCTATCCCTGGACTCCCTGAGCTTCCCTCAGCCAAGCTCCAGTCTCAGCTCCAGTCTGCAGCTCGGCCGTTGCAACCTGAGATGGAAAACGGACAAACCTGCTCCAAGGAAAGCCTCCATTGACTTCTCCTTGAGTGTTTGAATCCTCCCCTGTCACCTGCAGCTTAATCAGAGTGTTAGAGCAGCATATTAAGCAGTAAATCATTTATCAGAAGTGAAGCGCAGAGAATCGGATACGGTCAGAGCGTCTGACAACGCAATTTGAATTAAAGTGATCGGTCACCGGACCGATCCAGGCTTGTGGATCGGTCACCAGACCGATCCACTGCTTCGCTGGGATTCCCAGCTCTCGCGGCTATACACGCCTGATCGGTCACCGGACCGATCAGAGTGAAGCCTGATCGGTCACTCAGACCGATCAGGACAAATGAACAGTGATTCTTTAATCAGATCCTAAGTCCCTGATCGGTCACCGGACCGATCCAGGGTCTGATCCTGGAGGAGAACTCACTCACTGTTCGCTCCCTGATCGGTCACCAGACCGATCAGGAACAAGTCAGTGAGGAAGCTGCTTGCTCCCTGATCGGTCACCGGACCGATCAGACATCGCTGGATCGGTCACCAGACCGATCCACGAAGGAGCAGCGTGCCAATATCCCTGATCGGTCACCAGACCGATCCAGGGAGTCAAACCCAGCCCTCCAAGCTAGGGTTTCATCCACCTTAGCCCTCCAAGCCAAGGATTTCACCATCTAACTCTCCAAGTTGGGAATTTGCACCTAACCCTCCAAGTTAGGACTTTTCACCTAGCCCTCCAAGCTAGGACTTTTCACCTAGCCCTCCAAGCTAGGACTTTTCACCCAACCCTTCCGAGTTAGAACTTCATCCAACCTAGCCCTCCAAGCTAGGCACCTGACCCTCCAAGCCAGGACTTTTTCACCTAATTCTCCAAGATGGGAATTTGCACCTAACCCTCCAAGTTAGGACTTTTCACCTAGCCCTCCAAGCTAGGACTTTTCACCCACCTCTTCCGAATTAGGACTTTTCATACACCTAGCCCTCCAAGCTAGGATTTTCAACACCTAACCCTCCAGGTTAGGATTTTCCAACACCTAGCCCTCCAGACTAGGATTTTCCATACCATGCCTGATCCCCGATCAGGACTTAATCATAATCAATAATCATCCACCTAAACTAAAATCGGTGTCAACACCAAAACAACAATCAGGGCCAGACTGCATCAACAATCTCCCCCTTTTTGTTGTTTGACAACCCGATTTTAAGTTTAGGGATTCTCAATCAAGTTTTTCAAATTTAGAATCATAGGGGAATCCAGATCCTCCCCTACAACATGATCATCCTAAACTTAACCAATCCACACTCTCCCCCTTTGTCAAACATCGAAAAGGGACTAGAGGGGCTGTTAAGTTTAAAACAAACTCCCCCTCAACCCTAGGGGTATCTCAGAACAACAAAGATTCGATGGAATTGTTTGCGAAGCATATGATATCATGTGGAAAAGATAGATCAAAATAAAACCATCACATACATCATATGAATCTATAACATGTCATAACGGTCATATACATCAAGTGGACATGGCATCAAAAGCATAATCATGGCAATGTAGCAAGTATGCAAATAGTAGTCATCATAGCATCAACAAGAAGCATACTAAAGTAGAATAAAAATGCAGCAAAGACAGATATGACAATTCATGAAATATCCAGATAAAACACAAGATGCAATACACATGCATCACAGTCAAAGTACGTGTGGCACAAGGCCACAATAGTCAAGTCAAGGGGCAGTCAGCTAAACGTCACACAACTGAGTAGTCAAATACACATATCAGCAGGAGAGACAACCAAACTCAACTATCAGTGGGGGGATCCTCATCGTGCACGAGATCGTCCATCGTGGTATCAGTAGGAGCAAAGGACCCTGGTGCAGTACTCGATGAAGGTGCACCTCCTGGAAATGTGTGGCTGCGCCACTCATCATACCATGTCTGCTGGAGGGTACGGGTCCCCGAGACCTCGGTCTCTATCCTGGTCAGTCGGCAATCAACGGAGCGAAAGCCTGACCGAAACTCCTCGCGATCTGTCGCCCCCAACTGAATAAACTCCTGTAGCGTCTGATCCAGCTCTGAGATCTGCCAGCGCAGATCTGGATCCGGCTCGTCGTAGTCATCATCATCAGCAGCAGCAGCGGCTGGCGCCTGAACCTGTGGACCTCCCCTCGGTAACTCACCAAGAACCCTACCATCTTTCCAAACCAACATCCGATCGTGCCCCCGAACAATGATGCCGGACTTGGCGAATGCTCGCCGGCCAAGTCTGCAATCCTGTCGGACCATAGGCATCATTCGACCATGGTGACATCAACACCAACTGACATGAGCCAGTCGGTGATGACGTGACCAAAAGGCATGTAGACTATGCGTCTGCTGGGCTCTCGATAAGATAAGATGGACTGGAAGATGCTCTCCATGATATCGAAGTCCAATCGGCGGTGCATGCCGTAGAGCATCAGACAGTGATAGGGTCGGATTTCAGTTAAAGGTTTGGAGGTGATTGGGAGGATACAGTTTGTGATAATCTTGAATAATATGTAGCTAGTGGGAGAAAGACGCAGTGCAGCAAAGGTAGGAAAGTTAGGGCCCAGCTCATCGTAGTCGGCTGGGCGGGGATGACCAAAGAAATACTGATGGACAGAATTAGGGGTAACATCTGCAAATAGTGCTAGTAGAGGATTAGGAAGCTCAGGATAGATCGAATACATATTTGGTGATCGTCGACCACCCAGAAACTCGGCAAGTATGTCATAGGAAAAATTGAGAGTCCTTTTGGCGACTCGAGTAGTGAACTCGAAGCCGCCTTGAGGACCCTGCTGAAGATTATTGTAAAACTCCGAGACAAGGTCATAGTTGATGGTTCGCTCTAAGGAGAGGAGGAAACCAAGATTGTAATGCAGGACTATCTCCATGACCGATGGACAATACTCAGTCAGGAAGGGGACATCGATTGATCGGCAGGGTAGCATTTTGAAAGTCCTTGACTGGAAGGCCTGTTCACAAGCCGCATTCGGGAATCGAGAGCTCGAAGAAGGCTGAGGCCTTCTGGAGGGCGTAGGTGAAGAGGGGGCTTTCCCCCTCGAGCTGCCCTCAACAGCATCCTTCCCTTTAGAAGATTTTCTAGAGAATTGAAATGATCAAGACACATAATTTAAACAGGAATTGATTATACACGGTTTGAATCAATTGAGCAAGGTTGATACGAATGTAGGTTGAATACACAAAAATTCAAGAATTGATCATACAAAGATAAGACCCAATCATAAGGTAGACATTAGATCAAGATCAAAAGTAGGATAATAATGAGGTGAAAAATCGATTTGATCATTTGGTGAGAAGTAAGGTCACGGCAAATACAAGAGGGTAACCACACCAAAACATGATTAGCTCCACAATATAATTTATGAAATGATTTGTAAAGGAAGCTAAATCAAAAACTCACTTTGGTGCCATTAGTAGAGTTCTTGAGTCGGAAAGAAAAAAACGCTTGCGTAGGAGAAGCCTCGGCGCAAGACAGAAACGCAGAAGACTCGGAACAAATCGATAACTTGCAGAGAACAGGGGACGCCCGTAGAGACCTTCGCACACACTCGCTCGCACGGGAAGGGAGACGCAGGAACTCTCTTGCCCAGGATGAAGAGACGCAAGGGAGAGGTTTCGGCGCTAGGGTTCGGCAAGAAAGGGTTTTTCGCGAAGTTAATCGGTTGGTGGATCGGTCCACCAACCAGAATTTAATGCGTCTGAACGGATCACCGTTCGATCTGATCGCGCCCAGACCGATCAGGCTACAGCCTGATCGGACTGAACCGAGCCTGATCGGTCGGGTGACCGATCAGGCATGCTCCTGATCGATCGGTTGATCGATCAGGGAGAGATCAGTAGGCTCGGGAGGCTTACTGTGAGCCCCCTGATCGGTCTGTGGACCGGTCCCACAGGGTGCCAGATCGTCCGGGGACCGATCCAGGCTGGCTCAGTAAGCTTGGTCAAAATTTCGAAAGTCACTGCTTGCCTCGCTGATCGGTCTGTGGACCGATCACCATAGGAAGGAGCCAGATCGGTCCGGGACCGATCAGCCCTATGCCTGATCGGTCCGGTGACCGATCAGGGTTCCTGATACTCCAATCGATCTGAATATTCAGTTTCAGATTTCTGAACTTTCCAACGAGATCTGATGAAGTTTATCGAACTTGGACATGATCTCATGACTAAAATTGATCCCTGAACAAGGATCAAGAGTCCTTATAGATTCAACAATCACTTTGATCCATCAAATGGAGTCAAACTCAATCAACAATCATGTAAGCAAATTCAACAAGTTTGTTCAAATTCAAGTTTCCAACAAGTTGCTTGATTGGAATGTCCAAGTATGATCATGGAGCCATATACACATATGTTATGCAATGGTTTTCCCCATACTTGGTCACCACAGTGATTATTATCTCGTCAACTTAATTTCTCAAGGGATGCATTGACATTTTGAGAAATTTAGTTGACCTAACATCTCACCCCATATCTAGCAAACAAAAACGTTTTGTAAACCTTATAGTTTGTGTGAGATGTCCCCAAAGTTACCCAATTGTTTCCCAACAATTTCGAAATAATCATGAAGGGTTTGAAAGCCATTTGAAAATCATGAAGCGCGACACATTCCCAACTCCCGTCTTAGGAAACTAAACTCATTTTCGGGGAGTGGTTTAGTGAAAATGTCAGCTAGGTTTGACTTGGACTCTACATGTGAGAGTACAATATCTCCCCTAGCTACATGATCCCTAATGAAGTGGTGACGCACCTCAATATGTTTGGTCCTAGAATGATGGACTGGATTTTTAGTTAAGTTAATTGTGCTAATGTTATCACATAACACTTGCACACCCTTGTAACTCAATCTATAGTCCTCTAAAGTATGTATCATCCACAACAATTGTGATACACTCTCTCCCATGGCGATATATTCTGCCTCGGTCGTGGAGAGAGCAACACAATATTGCTTCCGACTTGACCAACTCTCTAAGGACGAACCTAAGAATTGGCAACCCCCACTTGTGCTCTTTCGGTCCAACTTACATCCAGAGTAGTTGGAATCCGTATAGCCAATTAAATCAAATGATTCAGTACGAGGGTACCATAGACCGACTCCAATAGTGCCTTTAAGATCTCTCAAAATTCGCTTAACAGCGATTAGGTGAGATTCCAGCACAAACTTGATACCTAGCGCACATACCCACAGCAAATAGTATATCAGGTCGACTAGCCGTGAGGTATAGCAAGCTACCTATTATGCTTCGATATTGAGTCAAATCAACAGGTTTACCACTTTCATCATTGTCTAATCTGGTGTTTGTAGCCATAGGAGTGGTTACCTCTTTTGAATCACTCATATTGAATTTTCGAAGCATTTCTTGTGTGTATTTCGACTGGTGCAGATAGATCCCATCACGAGTTTGCTTGATTTCGAGTCCAAGGAAGAAAGTCAACTCTCCCACTAGACTCATCTCAAATTTATTTTCCATGTGTCCAATAAATTCATTCAAATAGCCCTTATTGTTGAGCCACAAATTATGTCATCGACATATACTTGGGCTACAAAATATTGTCACCATCTCTTCGTAGAAATAGTGTAGGGTCTATTTGGCCTCTAACGAAGCCCTTC